>APFE030203481.1:151215-166699 GCA_000404065.3 Pinus taeda
TACCCCTTATTAATATTGTTGTGCCCCTATTGCCCACATATTGTTATTATTGTGCCCCATAGAATCCCTCTATTGTTATTTTTGTGGCTTTATATTATTATTGTTAGGTCGGCTGGGTTATATTGTGACTCCTTAGACTCCTATATATAGAAAGGAAGTTTTATCATTTGAATCATCCAAGAATTGTTCATTTATGTAATGTAAAGGAGGTTGCCCCCTCGAAAAGGCTGAATTCTAAGGCGTTGATCTATATTTTCTATCTTTTCTTGAGCTGGTTTCATAACAATTTCAAAGTCATAACCAACTTCTTGGTGACCCATTTATGCTGATCTTTTGAAGATAATCTTTGTTCCAAAATGTATTTAAGACTATCTTGATCTGTTTTTACCTTGAAGTGTCTTCCCATTAGGTAAGGTTGCCATTTCTTTAGTGCATGTAGTATTTCCAACATTTCCTTCTCATAAATAGGCTTGTGTAAATACTTTCCCTTGATTAGATGACTTTCAATGGGTCTTCCTTCTTGCATTAAAACAACACCAATTCCATTTCTTGAGGCATCACATTCCACAACAAATATTTTTATAAAGTCTGATGTAGCTAAGGCTAGTGCTTGGCACATTGCCTCTTTAAGATGTTCAAAGGCCTTAGTTGCTTATGGAGTCCAAACAAATGCATCTTTATTCAATAATGTTGTTAGAGGAGTTGTGATTCTCCCATAATACTTAACAAACTTGCGATAATACCCTGTCAACCCGAGAAATCCTTGAAGGATTTTCCATTTCTTAATGGATTTAATTTTGTTAGGGTCTACCTTAACACCCTTATGAGATACAATATCACCCACATATTCCACCTCTTGTACTCCAAAGAAACATTTGGAGGTTTTTGCATATAATTGTTTCTCCTCCAATAGTTTGAGCACCCTATCAACATGTTGAACATGATCCTTCCAAGACTTGTTGTAGATTAGTATGTCATCAAAAAATACTAACACAAATTTTCTAAGAAAGGATTTGAAAATGGAATTCATCAAATCTTTAAATATGGAAGATGCATTAGTAAGGCCAAAAGGCATGACCAAAAATTCATAATGACCTTCATGAGTTCTGAATGTTGTTTTCAAAATGTCTCTAGTTTTCATACTAATTTGATGATATCCTGAACAAAGATCATGCTTGGTGAAGTAAATTGCTCCATGTAATTCATCCAATAATTCATCAATGACAAGAATGGGAAATTTATCTTTAATAATGATCTTGTTGAGCTCCCTATAATCTGGACACATATGCCATGATCCATCCTTCTTGTGTACCACTGGAGCAGGGAAATAACTTTGATTAGGTTGAATTATACCAACCTCTCGCATTTCTGCAACCATACGTTCAATTTCACTCTTTTGGGCATAAGGATATCTATAAGGCCTGATGTTTGGAGGAACACTTCCTAGAATCAAGTGAATAGCATGATCATACTCATGAATAGGTGGGAGGTCGTTGGGAGTCTCAAATTCCTTGGAATGATTGTCCAAGACTTTTTGGAGATTTGGAGAAATAGATGATTTCAATGTTTGAATCTCTAGTGAGCATAATTTTGCAATTATGCCCCATTTTTCTTTCTTCAAAAGCTTTTTCATGCCATTAGAGTTGATTATCTTCCCTGGTTTTCATGTGATACCCATTAATTCAATTTCCTTTCCTTCCCAAAAAAATTTCAAGAAAATTTCTTGAAAATTAAAACCTATCGTCCCCAAAGATTGTAACCATTGGACTCCCAGTACAACATCAACATCACCCATTGGAATTGAAAGCATTGAACTATTCAATGCATATTCCACCATGGTTAGTTTGATATTATGGCACTTTCTAGAGCAAATTATAGTTCCTCCATTTGCAACCATCACTTGACACTATGGTGCTGGATATAGAAAACAATTTAATTCATTGGTTATCTTAAAATGAATAAAATTATGGGTACTACCTAAATCAATCAACATTATCACCTTTTTTCTTCTTGATATATCCTTCAATCTTGAGAGTTTGAGGAGTGGTAATTCCCACCAATGCATTACAATATATGGTCAGATTCATTTCTTCTTTATCTGGGGTCGGTTCCTGGTGTATATCCTCTTCTTTTGATGTTTTTTGTTAATTTCTTCCTCCTCTTCACAATCTATGTAAAATAATTTCTTCTCGACACACTTATGACCTTTAGTGTATTTTATATCACAACTGTAACAAAGCTCTTTTGCTCTTTTTTCCTCCAATTTTTGTGGTGTCAACCTTGTAGGTTGTGGAAGGCTAGGAGCAACAACATTTCCATATTTATAGTTGTGAGTGGTAGACTTCCTTGTTTCCATAATTTTTCTTTCAACTTTTATTGCCACCTTGAATGCCTTTTCCAATGAATCAAGTTCCCAAAGGTGAACCTCATGTTTTATGTTATCCTTTAAAGTCCCTATGAAGACATCAATCATATGCTCCTCTAGATTATCAGTTACCCTGATATTCAATTTTTGGAAGTCCTCAATGTGCTCCGTCATTAAACCCTTTGGTTTGAGACTTATCGATTGGTTAAAGAAGGTGTCTCTCTTTGTATCCTCATAATGTGCTATAATTTCCTCCGTAAAAAATGACCAAGTGACAAGTGGTTTATGAGAACAAATCCATTGATGCCATACAAATTGATTGGGTTCTAAATATAAAGATGCAATGCATACCTTTTGTGTGTTTTGCACATCATGTAGATCAAAATATTGCTCCATATGTAGTATTCATGTTACTGTATCCTTACCATCAAAATTCCTCATATCTATCTTTGGAATGTGGTGGTTCTTAAACCCCACATTTGAGTCTCTAAAATCATAATTCATATTAATTTTGTTTTCATCATGATTTTCATGGATTACCTTGTCAACAGTGGGAAGCCTTTCTTGAACAAACTTTGTCAACCCTTGCAACTTGACATTCATTGCATCCATGTCTACTTTAAAAAATTCCATGTTGCCTTTAATTTTTGCTTCCAAACCATCCATCTTATATTCCAATTCATTTTTGGTTACTCTTTGCAAGATTGAAATTTGTTTTACTTGGTCTTTTAATTTTGATATAGCATGTTGCATTTATTCCTCTTCTTCAAGTGTCATAGTAGAGCTTTATGGTTGCTTACTATGTGTATCCATTTTTTTGTTTCAAGCCATTTTGGAACCAAACAATGATATCTATGCTTCACTCTATACTTCCTTTGAATCACTTCAAACTAAACAAGGCATTGAGATTTAGTTTTTTAACTTTTTGTATTTTGTATTTTTTGTAATTTTTCTTTATAAGAATATTAAATTTAATATAATCTAAATCTAAATCTAAATCTTAATATTAATCTAAATCTTAAATTTAATATAATATTAAATTCCATTTTATAGATATTTTGGAGCGAGTGGAATGATTTTTGAGGCAATATATGCATTGAAACTTGTCGTTTTCAAAATTCCTTTAGGTAGTGATACATGACAAAGAAAATTGTTAGTGGTGTGACACTACAAAGGGTTGCATGTACATGAGGGACATATCACATGAGAGTTTGGTATCTTGGAGACATGTCATTGGAAGTTCGAGATCCCAATAATATGTCGTAGGATGTTGGTTTTCATAGTGATACATATCATTGAGATAATCAACTTCAACACAATACATGCAACAAAAAATTTAGGGTTTGGTACATCACTAGGTCAATGGACTCGTCCTTGTTGTATCCTACTAAATGGTAAATTCCTAGTTCTATATCACATAGGAAAGGAACTTTGAAGTGTCACATCATAAAGGTATAGAACTTCTTATTGTTATATTCCACTACAATGGAAATTCTAAAAGATCTCATTAAACTTTGTCTAAGTTTTTGCAAGAGGAAAAAATTTGTATATGAAATTCATAAATCAAGAGAAGGAGGTGTTGAGGGAATAAGAAGAATCCTCCGCATTGATGGGGACCCTTCGTTTCTCCTAGGTGTTGGAAATACTTAAGAAAAAATAGGGTGGTTGTTGGGGCGTCTACAACAAGGATGACCCTATAGGTACTCATGTTTCTTGGTCTTGGTCATCATCATTTTATTAACTGCAAAAGTAAAACTATTTTCAATGTTCTTAACACCATAGTATGTCCACTTCATGGTGGTCAATGTAACAAAAAAATAAAAATATCCATGCCTAATTTAATATAAATTTAATTACAAATTTGTCAAGCAGAAAAAATTGGGATATTATATTTTTCTTGTAAAAAATATACACGTATAAAAAAACCTTTTGAGCTAAAAAGACTAGAACCCTTCAAAAAAATCTTTGATGAGGCTTATGTGTTTCTTCTCTAGTATCATTATCAATTTTTTTCGTAAGAAACCCAAAAAATATTAGGCATGCATGTGAAACACAAATGGAGACTTTAATATGCAAGTAGCCCAATCTAGATGAGATATTATGTAATGTAGCACCATTAAAATTTTTTGATGTATTTTAGGTCAAGCATTCCTATGTTAGTGGCATGGCATCTACATAGTGCAACCATACTATGTTTTTCTCACCATTAAGAGTCAACGCTACATAATTCTATAAGTTCCTTCAAATATTTCCATTGTAACTTCTATATAATGATGCAAAATCGTCAACTTTACATTTTTTTTTTACTTGATTATAGTTTAAGTTCAACCATGACCATATAATCCTCTAATTTTTAAGTAGGCCACTACATCACGTGAACCATCGATAAAAGAATACCCCAAAATTTAATATATGAGCACCATAAGACTAAAAACTCTCCAAGAGTATTAGGGCATATTAGTTCTTTACATTAAATGAGGTTTCAATACTCATGTCTACACAACAAAATTTTTCTTTTGAAAAAGATTTATTTGATGCTATAAGAACTTTAACTTCTACATCTTAATGTAACATTAACGTAGCTCCAATATTCAATCCATGTGGTGCCAACACAATTGACAAGGTAAACCCATGATTTTCCATGCCACCTCAACTATGGCTCATAATTTCAATCAATGCCATGTCACAACCTAGACGATAAACTCACATAACTAAAGGATTTTCCGACTTTGACTAGGTCCATGCATGCCTTACTTCACTAAGATATAAGGAACATTGTAAAGACCATATTCAATTTATACACGAGGTAAATTATTAAATGTTGCACCTCTTTATCACTTGGCCCCTTCTTATTATGTATTAAATATGTAATATGAACAATTCTAAATGATTAAGAAATCAACCAATCAAATTAAAAGGCACAAGTATGATTTAAGTTATAGAGTAATCTAGATTTTGAGAGCCCTAATTACACAAATGTGGACATAAGTTAAAATCTTTTCTCTCTATCATATTTTGACATTAAATATTCCTTTAATTATTATTAATAATATGCGTGTAGCTTTAACACTATAAAAGGGAAATCCTTCAAGACAATCACCATAAGTAATAGTAAAAAATTATATAAAAACTCAAAAATCTTATTTGCATAGTGAGTTGCACATACACATATCAACCCACCAAAAACAATTATCATAGAACTTAGTTAAAATTAGTATTGCAAACCGATAGGGAGGAGTTTCAAATGACAAAATTATAGTACATACCCATGGTAGGGAAGTAAGGCCACTTAAAGCATCCACAATAAGAAACGTTTCAACGTTTCAAAGACCTTGGAAGCAAATACAATGTCTAGTAGGTGTTGACGTCTATGGGTGGGACTCTACCACACTTTTTTTCCAGAAATATCTGGGCCTCCTTGCAGTACTATCTATTATAGCATAGTATGGATCAGTACTATCTATTATAACTTTTCTCTTGTAACTCAAAGGTGAGCAAAGGTGGGCTCGGGCTAGGGAAATGGCAGAGGCAAGATTTCCTCTTGCAACTCGGAGGTGGGTGGAGACGAGATTTCCTCTTGCATATTAGACGTGGTTGGAGGGGGGATTTCCTCTTGCAACTTGGAGGTGGGTGGAGGCAAGCTCGAGCTAGGGTGATAATAATAATTCAAAACATATTAGAAAATAATAATTAATCAAAACTCATTTTAGAAAATAATAATAATTCAAAACATATTACTAACTTATACACTTTTCCAAACCCTCCCATATTTGTATATGAGTCTTCAAACCATTCCATAATTCCAACACATGTATATACAAGCACAAATTGAAACAATTTCAATGTTGGCCCATTTCATTGGTCATTCTATGTGGGGTCAATTAATTAAAGTATAATTTCAACTAATTGGTAAATATTAAGTGGTGGATTGGTACTTAGGGGTAAGCCCACAACGAGTAACAATAAGCTTGACACCAAGAGGAATAAAGAGACATATACCGACTTTTAACACCGAAACATTAATTTATTTATTTTTCTAAAAATCATTATGCGACCCCTTTGTGGGAACTCTATTCATGGGAAGTCATGGGCTGACATTACTTCTTTTTTGCGGATGCCCCTTTCCAAGTCAGGTCGACCCACCAACTCATCGCATGGGGGTCCCTTCCAGGCAGGCAGCGTAGTGTGCTTAGCATGCGACACCCCCATGGGGGTCAGGCACCCTAGTGTGCCCAGAACGCGACACCCACATGGGCATCGGGCACCCTAGCATGCCCAACACGCGATGCCACCATGGGTGTTAGGCGCCCTAGTGTGCCTAGCACGTGATGCCTCCATGGGAGCTTGGGTGCCCCTACTCCATTCGCTCATCAATGTCAACAAAATATTATAATTTATTAGTGTCATGTTGCATAATCAATCAATTATAAACCGAATTTTAATACCAAAACATTACTTTAGTCAAATTTCTAAAAATGATTATGAGACCCCCTTGTGGGAACCCTGTTCATGGGTAGTCATGGGATGACATTAATTCTTTTTTGTGGGTACCCCTTGCCAAGTCGGGATGACCCACCAATTTGTCGCATGAGCGCCCCTGCCGAGCGAGATCCTTGGCGTGCCCAACATGCGACACCCTGACGTGCCTAGCATGCGACACCCACATGGGCGTTGGGCACCTTAGTGTGTCTAGCATGTGACGCCCCCATGGGCGCCGAAGCACCTCGCTTTTGTTCGCTCATCAATGACAAAAAAATAATATAATTTGCTAGTACCATGTTGCATAATTAATCAATTATAAACTGACTTTTAACACCCAAACATTACTTTAGTCAATTTTCTAGAAATCATTATGAGGCCCCTTGGTGGTAATTCTATTCATGGGTAGTCATGGGCTGACCTTACTTCTTTTATGCAGGATCCCCTTTCCCTGTTAGGTTGACCCACCAACTTGTTGTACGGGCACCCCTACTGGACGGACGTCTCGGCGTGCCCAGCTCGCGACTTGCGTTGCCCGCATGGGCACCCAGGCACTCAGCCTTCTTGCAGATATGTCTAGGGCACGGGCGTTCACCCTGTTGTGCAAATCAGTCAAAACAAATCATTATCTCATCAATGGAAATAAAATATTATCATTTGTTAGTATGTCCATGATGCATAATCAATCAATTATAAACCAACTTTTAATACCTAAACATTAATTTAGTCAATTTTCTAAAAATCATTATTAGAGACCCTCGTGGGAACTCAATTCATAGGAATTCGTGGTCTGACCTTACTTCGCATGTGTGTCTGACCATCGTGTCACCTGGTACACCCATCGTCCAACTCATTCGATATGTTTGATTAACGAACCATCAAAGTGAAAATTGGAAAATATGGTATAAACATAAATTCACTTCTCTTCATTTCAAGAATAATATATATTCTACTTAACTAATCCAACCATGTGAAGGTGGAAGCTCATATGTCCCCTCCCCCCTCCCTCACATCACTCTCGATTCCCCATACCCAATCTATTTACTATAATATATTTGAAAGAAACACAGTAACATTCAAACATAAAAACAAGGAAAATAAAAATTTAAGGTGAACGAGAGAGAACAAACCAACTAAAAACATGTAAATACATACCTCGTAGTTTTCAACATTTTGATATCATTAATCTTCTTCCTAATCCATCTCATCATCCTTATCATCCAGTTCAGAATTCATGTACAAAGGATTCACCACATGGGCATCATCATCATCATCATCATTGTCATCGTTTATATCATCATTTGGAACATGCTATTCTACATTTGGTTCAAATTCTTCAAGTTCTTCGTCCAACACAATGTCAATATCATCTAGTCCATCCAAATTAACATTGTCTTGATTAACATATATTCCTTTAACTTCTTCGACATCTTCATCTAACACTACATCAACCCCTTGCTCCTCTACATCATCTTCTTCTGCTACATTATACTTTATGGGTCTTCCTATGGGATCATATCTAACAACATATGAACAACCTACTTTACCTAGAACATCTACATAAAATACCTATTCACATTGGCTTGGAAGAACATATTGCCCTGATCCTAGATCAAGATTCCTTATATCAACCATGGTAAATTCGTTAGCATGCTCAATAAAATTTCTATTAGGGTCACGTTCATGGATTTGTAGCCTAAACCATTTGCATCGAACACAACTATTTTGAAGGATTCAAAGTCACACTCAAGTATATCATGTAGATACCCATAGTATCAATTCTCAGAGACAACTGGATGTCTTTCACCTCTAAAGGAAACATTAATAACTTGAAATACTGCAGTTATCCCACTATCATAATTTTTCATCTTTTCATTCAACCGTTTGATGCGAAATTTGTGGCCATTGCACCACATTTTGTTGTGGTGTTTCAACTGTAGTACATCAAACACATAAAAAAATGCATTGTTACTTGATAAGCATGCATATTTATACTTGCAAATTTTGAAAATTAAGAAAAAAAATGCGCCATATGTATCAATATAATTGTAAAAAAATTTAGTGGTATGGGTGAATATGCTTGTTTGATAATCTTTTAAACCATATACTAAATCAATTTCCCTCTAAGTAAGATTGGTATCTCTACTACGTTGAGCTTCTTTGACCAATGAAGACACACCATACCACGATAACCTACCATTATTAGCTTGTTCGCATCGTTCAATCCATACCTTCATCCAATTTTTATTGTTTGCTATGCATAAATGTATTGCATCCCACTGTCGACTGACTGGATTAAAATAAAACAATTCACATATATATAATTAGTTACCACGTTATACCTTCATAATAAAGGATTATGTAGGAAGACTAAAAACTAAATAAGTACAATATACATAAAAACAAATAAGTCAAATGTGCTATAAATCTCGACTATCTACTTACATCTCACTTTTCTCATTATACCTTTCCCCAATAGGTGCTCCCCTTCAAAATCGTCTTTCATGGAGTTGACATCCCAAATGTGATTCAATACTACATTAATACTTTGTCCTATTTCATCACTATATTGATGAATATAATCCATGGTTCGATATACCATATATCCCTTTACCATAGAACCGTCAGGACATGCTCTTTATTTGACCAAAGTCTTCAGTGATTTCAAGTGCATATCAACCATCCACATTGACCTTGTGTGTACAGGTCCACACTTTTCAATCTCTTTGACTTGGTGTATAAGGTAGTGTTTTTGTGCATTGAAAAATGTCAGAGGTAGATACTTTTGCATTTCACACATTAGACGAGGAATTTATTTTCTCCAATATTTTATATCTTCTAAATCGATTTCTTTAGATGACAACCATCTACAAATTAAGCAAGCAAATCACATGTTTCAACAACAAAAGAATAATATAGTACATGATGGCAAGCAAAACATATGCATTGAAAAATATGCAACACAACAACTTATTGAACAAACTACACTTTGCACATAAATCTCCACTTACCTCGTGTATTTTCTAAGATCATATATAACTTGTTTGACATTGTTGTCTATTTTTTTTGGGAGAGATAAAGGTAAAACATACTATAACAAAAATAATGACCGACCATTATTTTTTCCAAAATTAGTAGAAAAAAAACACTAATTAACAAGATGTTTCACCAATGTATAAAATATATATACACCAAAAATAAATACCTTAATGAACGTATGCCAATCATGAGTTTTTATCCCACCTAATTCACCTTTCTTTGTTAGGATATTCTTTATGTTTGAAGAAAATCCAATTGGAAATTTAATTTTTTCAATAACCTATTTAACATGCTTGCTTCACTGCTCTATCAATAACCATGGAAGGGTGCTTATATTTTGGCCGTCTCCATTGCTATTTGAATGAATCGAACTGTACAATGCATGGTCAACCTCCTTAAAGTCATTACAAATATTAACAATTTTTTCTTTATCTTTCCTTCCATCTAAGATTCGTCATAAGGTCTTTGTGCTTTCTAGGTGCTCATAGTAGGGGACGATATTGAATTGCTCGGGATAAATTTTCATTCCTTGTGGAAGTTCTCTATTATTAATGCCTTCATGACCTACAACGTGAATCATACATAAAGATATTATAACAACAATATAATCTGTCAAATAGTACAATGAATAAAATCCCATAAAAACATAAAATAATCCGAACATATAAATTAAATTGTTACATATACAATTCGAATATCCATACCTTGAGAGAATCCATTATATTGCAACTTCCATGCACAAGGTGTCATTCTCTGTGGTCTTACTCCAATCTCTTCTTTCCCACTTAAAATATGTTTTACAGTACTTTGGTACCTATGGTTCTTAGAAATGAAGTTCCTATACTCATCAAATACCTCCTTTCCTAAGCTCCTTCCTCCAGTTACCAACTAGAGGAGTCTGCATGGGCTTTCACTTCTCCATGTGGATTCACCTTAATATCTCATTGGCATACTTGCCTTGAGACACTAACACTTCCCCATCCTTCTGCCACACTTCCATGCCTAGCAAGTAGTGCATAAAACCCATGTCTTTCATCTCGAACTCTCTTGCAAGGTCCTCCTTGAAAGACTTGATCAATTGATCATCACCTGTCAAAATCAGATCATCAACATAAAGAACAATGATCAATGGCTTACCTTCTACCATGATGTGGTAGAGGTTGCATCTTCTTCACTCTTGGTGAAGCCCAACCCGGTGAAATAGCTGTCGATCTTGGTGTACCAAGCACGAGGTGCTTGCTTCAGCCCATACAAAGCCTTCTTGAGTCGGCACACATGTGACTCACGATCGAAGGTCTCAAAACCTTCCAGCTGCTCAATGTACACCTCTTCCTCAATCTTCCCATTGAGGAACATAGTCTTCACATCCATTTGATGGATCTTCCAACCCATCTGAGCTAATAGTGCCAACATCGATCTGATAGATGAGTACCTTGCTACAGGAGCAAAAGTCTCATCGTAGTCGATCCGCTCGAACTGTGAGAAACCATGGGCAACAAACCTTGCGTTATGTTTCTCAACACTACCATCAGTTGCATGCTTTACCTTGTAAAGCCATCGAGAACTCACCACTGACTTGTCCTCAAGTCTTGGGATGACATCCCAAACATAGTTCTGAACGATGGAGTCGTACTCCTCCACCATAGCATCAACACAGACTGGTTGCTACACTTCTTCCTCGAATGAAGAAGGTTTGGTCTCTACACACTCCCCAACCAGGGTCATGTAACCAGTGTACCGCTCGGGTGACCTCCTTTATTTGCGCTGAGAAGATGGTTGTACCACATTCACTCTCACATCCAGCATCAACCTGTCAACTTCCCTTGAGCGTTTTTGCTCATCTCTGGAAGACTCAGCATGAGTGGATGTCTCCACTCCCGGATCCTCTGCATGCAGATGCTCCACATCAGTCTTAGGGTCCTCCTCCTTAGGAACTAAAAGTTCCTCCTCTGCATGCAACTTGAGCTCCCTCTCAAGTGATACTTGCATGGCTTTCTGCTCATCGAACTTTAGATCTTTGCGTACCACTATCCTGTGACTGGTAGGCAAGAACACCCGATAGTTGTGGGGTGTATCAGTGTACCCCACAAGTATCCCCAACTCAATTGTTGGATCTAGCTTCTTCCAGGCATCTTTGGTCACATGGAAATAAACCGATGATCCAAAGATCCTGAAGTGACTCACATCTGGTCTCTTCCCGGAAAAGGCTTCCATTGGTGTCTTCATTCCCAGTACACGATGCTGGCTTTTTTTTTTTTTCTGCAAGTATACTGCTGTATTGCATGCCTCAGCCCACAAATGAAGTGGTAGGCTTTGGTCATGCAACATCACTCAAGCTACTCCCACAATCGATCTGTTCTTCCTTTCGGCCACCCCATTCTATTGTGGGCTATGGGGTGCCGTCAACTCTCGTTTAATTCCTTCTGCTGCATAGAAGTCCTTAAACTATTGGGATACATACTCTCCACCATTGTCACTACGCAAGGCCCTTATTTTCATTCCAGATTCTTTCTCTACTAAGGCCTTAAACTCACAAAAACTTGAGAAGATCTGATCCTTCTTCTGCATAAAGTAGATCCAACATCTACGAGAAAAATGATCAATAAAAATAACATAGTACCTTTCTTTAGTGATGGAGGCTGTAGAGAATGGTCCACACACATCTGTGTGAACTTGCTCCAGGATTGCTCTATCTCTACTGTCTCGATCCTGAAAGGAATATTTCACATACTTACCCAAGTTACAACCTTTGCTTATATCCATCTGCTCCAGTTTTCCATTGGGAAGTCTGGTAGAAATCTGTTGCATGATCTTCAAGGCCCCATGGTGTAAGTGGCCCAATCTTCTATTCCATAACTCGCCAACATCTTGGCTCTGCACCAACTCTGCTTTGGAACTCAATGCAGAACAGTCGTCTACCTCTAGCTTGTAGATATTCTTTACTCGAATCCCAATCCTCTTGGTCTGTCTAGTGCCGATATGCCTCAAGAATACCTTTCCTTTACTAAAGACTACATCATAACCTTTGTCTTCCAGCATAGTGACGGACACAAGATTCTTCTTCAGACCCGACACATACTTTACATCAGTCAAGGTGAGAGGAGCTCCATGCTCCCTCTGAAACACAACCAGACCTTCACCTGAAACACGGTACTTTCCATCATTGCCCATCTCGATCTGCATTTGGAGATCCTTCTCCTCCAAGGTACTGAAAAAATTCTTGTCGCCAGTCATGTGGAATGAAGCTCCACTGTCCAGGTATCAAACAAATCCCACCATCGATGAAACCATGCATGCGATGAGGGAGAAATCCAATTCGAACTGTGAGGCCAGTGCCTCACCATCTGATCCCTTCGAGGATCCCTTCGAGGATTTCTTCTGTGGACAATTCGTAGCATAATGGCCCACCTCATGACAATGAAAGCATCTCACTTTCGATTTGTCAATCTTCTTCCCACCATGGGAAGAACTAGATTTGGAATGGGACACCTTCCCTTTCCCTTTCCTCGCCTTACTCGCTAAGGCTAAATTTTCTTCATCATCTTGCTTTGATGAAGATCCATCTCTGGTGCTTCTCCTTATCTCCTGCATCAGATTCGACCAAAGTTGTTCCCAATTTGGCAATTTCTCTCTTCCATTTACTAAGTCTTGGTAGCTATTCCAGCTCTTAGGAAGACCAAGGAGAGCAAGACTCACCATGTCATCATCAGCTGTCGTGATCCCTACACTTCCAAGCTCATCCCTGCAGGTGGTGAGCCTGTTCAGATATGTAGAGATCGTGTCGCCCTTTTCACACTTGATTTTCTAAAGCTTTTCTTTCAGCGCCAGCTTCCTCTGATCACTGTTGTTCTGATATATATCCTTCAATGTTTTCCACATTGAAAACGGTATCTCCTTCCCATGGAGACTCGAGACTATGTGGTCTCGAACTCCCTCCAGAAGGATTCTCCTCGCTCTAGCCACACATTTCTTCCATTCCGCCAATTCTTGGGCATTAGTTGCTACTGGGTTGGGGATTTCTTGATCAATGAAGTCCTTTAGACCGTTGTCCTCTAATACTGCTTCCATGCGATCCTTCCAAGCTATATAATTCGAGCTGCCATTAAGGGCATACTCGAGTCCGAACCGTTGAACGCCATGGTGAAATTGAGATGTGATAAGAATTCGAATCTATAATCAGGAACTTCAACTTCCCTCTCCCTTCCTTTGTATACTATTCTTCACTTTGTCACCCTTGCTTTGATACCATGTAGAATTTTCCCATTGGAATCAACAATTATGAATATACTAAAGCAAAATACTGATCTACTTCTACAAACAAACTTGCGGAAGCTTAATCGATTTTGAGCAAGATCAAATAGAACACATATAACAGAGAATGAGAAAGCAATCACACATGAACATAGAAGAATACTCTGGGGAAAGCCTCAGCTAAAAATCTCGATCTTTGTTTTATCATACAAGTGGAAATATCTCCGGATTACAGAAAGCTTTAGCTCACAACCTATCCAACCCTCAGTACAATCCCTCAATGCTGCTCATAGATTGAATAGACACAACATATGCCTTCCTCCAGTCCTCCAAGCCTCATATTTCCTTGCGCAGTTTCTCCTGGGTCCTTTGGCTACCACCTGTGTGAATTGACCTCTCACACAACTCATCAAGCTCAGAAGTAACTGCGCAATCTCGAAGGAATGAATTGCTCCTGCATGCAAGAGATATCCTGAATGGAATATTCTCGCAACTGATAGTACATGGTCCCATCATCTGATCTCAACTGGGTCTCTAACTGAACTAACATGCATGAGTTATTTATGAGAGAATATTCAGTTATCTGAAATGCAGCAGTTACATGCATGCATGTTATGAAACCAGCTCAAGAAAAGATAGAAAAGATAGATCAACGCCTTAGAATTCATCGTCTTCGAGTGGGCAACCTCCTTTACATTATATTAATGAACAATTCTTGGATGATACAAATGAAAAGACCTCCTTTCTATATATAGGAGTCTAAGGGGTCATAACATAATCAGAGCCGACATAACAATAATAATGTAAGGGCACAATATAACAATAGTGGGCTTCTATGGGGCACAATAGTAACAATATGGGCACTACATGGGTACATCAATATAATAAGGGGGTTGTACTAATAAAAATAAAGGGTTACCCTAGTAGTATAGGGGCTTAACATGCCCCTCTCATTCAAAAAGTGTTGTCCTCGATGCTTGAGTAGTTCTTGATGCTTTTGTATAAAATTCTTGTCCTTCCATGTGGAATATTCAGCAGGTAAATTCTTCCACTTGATGAGATACTCTGAAATTGATCGATTTTGTAGTTGTCAGTTTCTTGTTTCTGTGACTTCTCCAGGTTCGAATATGATTTTTCCTTCCTCTTCAATTTCTGGAAATATTGTTTGAATTGGGATCTTTTGCAACTTTTGAATAAGTGGCCATACTTCTTCTTCCTTCTTCCATTCATCCCTTGATTCATTTATCCAATCTAGTTGGATAATAGAAATAGCACAAAACAATGCTTCCACATCCTCACCCTTTCTTGAGAGTGCATCTGCAACAAAATTTTGCTTCCATTTTCTATAGA
>APFE030203481.1:167906-177994 GCA_000404065.3 Pinus taeda
AACTTCTGAAACGTCACAGAAAAAAAGTTATAGCGAAAATTCCACGATGACTTGTTTGGAGCAACAAAACCCTAAAATCCAAAGCTCTGATACCAAATGTTATGAAACCAGCTCACGAAAAGATAGAAAAGAGAGATCCACGCCTTAGAATTCAGCCTCTTAGAGGGGGCAACCTCCTTTACATTACA
The DNA here is from genome assembly GCA_000404065.3 of Pinus taeda. Taxonomy (NCBI): domain Eukaryota; kingdom Viridiplantae; phylum Streptophyta; class Pinopsida; order Pinales; family Pinaceae; genus Pinus; species Pinus taeda. Next base: position 168,095 of record APFE030203481.1, read on the forward strand.
TAAATGAACAATTCTTGGATGATACAAATGTAAAGACCTCCTTTCTATATATAGGAGTCTAAGGGGTCATAACATAATCAGAGCCGACATAACAATAATAATGTAAGGGCACAATAATAACAATATGGACACTACATGGGTACATCAATACAATAAGTGGGTTGTACTAATAACAATAAGGGGTTACACTAGTAGTATAGGGGCCTAACAATGCATGCATTAACTAATTGAACTCACAATCAGTTCCACAAATTGTTGGAACTAATTTAACTGGACTTAACTCAGTTAACTGAGATAACTAATTACAACTCAAAGTACAACTCATCCTGATCTCCTTAATCAAGGGATAACTTCCTCAATCAAAGGGCAAACGTTGCATGTCTTCACATAGACTTCATGTTTGATTTTCTACAACTAATTAACTCAATATGAATTAATTAATTATTTCACAAACAACTGCTAAAATCAAATTCGAATTTTAATTCTCAATTTTAATTGAGGGACTAACTAAAATTGGAATGTATACCGAAATGCAATTTATAGCAGTGCTATTTTTAGCATTTCTTGTTGCTATTTTCAACATCAAGTTGCCTCTACTATTTCTAATATGCTAATATGATACTACGGACCATGATCAAAAGGAAAATATTACGTAAACCATAATGCATGTACTAATATACAAAAACATACCATAAAACAAAATATAAAACTGGGTCTGCGCTCTATGTGTTGTCAAGCTCTTGTAATGTGTGGCTGTCAAGTTGTTGGGGATCGACATTGGTATCTGACGTGGGGGGTTTGGTACCAGTGATGTGCTTGAACAATTTTATTTTTTATTTTTTATATTTTTATTTATTTATTTTTTATTATTATTATTATTTATTATTATTTTATTTATTTTTATTTATTTATTTTATTTTTCCATTGAAAGTGTCTATTTTCTCCGTGAGTTCCCCCATAAAAATAATAAGCTCTTATTGAACATATGCTCTATCACTGAGAATCTTTCACATAAGAGTTTTGATGTGCCAATACATGTTGACAGGTTGCATGTAGGTTGATGTCTTGGCCCTGGTTGAATTGCCAACATCGGGGATAAAGTATTTGGTCTCCCTCTCCACATGAGAATTAGGGAGAAATCTATGAGTTTTCCTAACACAAACTTCAAATTCTGCAATGGTTCTTTGAACAACTTTGGGAATAATATGTCTATACCTTTCCATGGAGATCCTAGTATAGGTTTGGGTGTAGGTACTATGCAACGAGGGGGAGTTAAAGTCGAGAGAAGATGGTGGTTTAGTCATTCTACAACGACCACACCTAGAGGGGCTAACAAGATGGTGGAAAACCATAATTGATGTGGGAGTTAAAACAAAGCAATTTAGAACAGGGAGAGAACAAACAGGTGATTGGATAACACCCATGGTAGAGGCAAAGAATTTGGGAAGAGTTGCATAGTGTCAAGGGGATGTTGAGGGCTACAATGGAGCTTGAACAAGATCACCGAGTGCCAGAAGAGTAAAACCCCCCCAAAAAAACAAGGCAAAGGAGGGAAATTGAAATCCATAAACGATAATGCTAAATAGGAGAAAAAGTTGAAAGCATAAGCTAATGCCAATCTATAAGTGAGTTGTTAGGAATGAGAAGTAGAAGGCCAAACATGAGCAGTAGAGAATCACGCAGAGGAGTAGCCTAAAGAGCGACCAAAATCCTCATACCACTAAGAGAGAATGCTAACATGAATGTCTGGGCTTGCATGTTGCCTGACTACCTGGGTTGCTAGCCCAAGATTACTCTAGCTATGGGTTAGATACCATGGTTTAAAAGAAGACGTGTTAAGCAATTTCCATATTTCAACTACATAGTAAGCTTCTGCCCACTTCACAACATAATAGCTACAACCTTGTCCTCGTAGAACCATAATGGCCTCCCTGAACTCACTATCAAATGTTCCTTGATGTCGATGTACTTGTCGGAGTGCTCGTACGTTCACTTGCAAAATAGTGACGGACTTGGTATGTTTGAGTTTTAGATCTTGGCGATGGGGTGGCCTTACAGTTTGTGAGGTGGGGGTAGCCTATCACCCCTCTTCAAACCATAATCTTGTCATTTCAAAATTACCATGTTGATTAGCACCCTCCATGGTGGGAGGCCTTTTTGGTTGTTATATGCAATGAATATTTCAGTTTTTGTTAGTTATAAAAATCACAATTTTATCCATCATTTAAGCCTTAATTTTACTTGCTTATTATTTGTTTCAAGGGTTGAATTTATTGTTGTTGTTATAACTTGTTTCCCTGTTGTAATTTATCATTTTTCATGTAAGTGACATCCATTATTCTTTTCTTATTTGTAGTGTTTGGGGATCACCTCACATTAAATATTTACTTAACAAGCATGCTAAATAACCATATATTCCCATCTATCATATTCTAGAAATTACTCTAAATAACCGCCTTCTCCTCTTCTTGTTTGATATATTCCATTAGAGGTAATTTGTCTAGGTGCTTAGGGGCACGTACACTTGATTATGACTTTCCTTAGGAGTCCTAAACCCTCCTAGAGAAGCCTCCCTTATGTTGGATTCATAATTCGCTAAAATTAGGGAAGATGTTACCTAGGTGATACTAGTAAAAATTCTAATGTTCAACTAATCTTATCATCTTGTGAAAACTTTGCATTAAGGTGCTAGATTATGTGATAGAATTTTGGTGCTATTGTCAAGGAGAATCGAGTCTTTCTCCTTGTATATCTAAAGTAGATGCTTCAACCTCTTTATGAGTAGAAACCAAATCCTTATCTAAGTTTACTCATCTACTGATTCCATTGACGGAAGTATCCTTTTTCCTTATGCAAATTTTGAAGGCTATGCTCTTGTGAGGTGAAACAAGCAACATTGTGTAAGCATCTAAGATTCACCTTGGCAACTACACACACATGTTTGCTATGAGATATCATCTGTTATTCTCAAATTTCAGATCAATTGTATGTTATGTAAAGAAATATGGCTTCAGGGGAATTCCATGAAATATATAATGCCATTAATGGTAAGAGAATTTCATGTACCCTATGGATTGGTTAAACGATTTTCTAGGATTTGATGGTGACCCTCTTTTGGCCATTTAACATGTTGTAATATTCCTGAAATACAGTGCAAAAATCAACATGATGTATGAGGATATATTAATGAAATTATTTTCTTAGTCTCTTTGGAGGGAGGAGGAACAAAGAGATTATTTTATATATCTTATAAACCAAAGATTATATCTTCTATCGTGATCTTTATTGAAGAATTTCTTAAGCATGGGGGTCCTCTATATTTTAAAAGTATTAAGATACTTTTCAATGTCTTGTGATATCCCTACCAGAAGAAGCTTTGCTTAACCCTCTTCAGGGGTCCATTAAAGAGAGAAAGCATGAAAGCCATGAACATGAAGGATATATTGGTTATCAAACATTTGAAAAATTAATATCAATCGTGATCTTATCCACATGGTAAAATCTCTTTATTAAAAATTGATATGTCGTGAAAACATAATCCTATTTAATTATATAAATTGAGAATATTCACCAAGTAGAAATTAAAACCCTTCTATATAATTATATAAATTTAGAATATTCACAAGTAGAAATTAAATCCCTTCTATATAGATGAAACTAAAAGTCAAATAGATGTATCTACAATTGATTAAATATGTCTCTTTCATTCATTGGTTGATTCTACAACTCAACATGATGGTGATGTGTAAGTATGTCCGTGCTCATGAGTTGACAAGTATCCTCCTAAAAATATATTCTCTAAATGAAAAAACAATTTATGCTAAAATAAAAAACAGAAATAAATACACTATGCATGTTGAATTAGTTTTCCATATAACCTAATATAATTTAATATAAAGTAATTAAAAAAAATGTTCATTTAGATGTTTAATCTTATATAATCTATATATCTTTAAAAAATACAATTTAAACAATGAAAAATTACAAATATTGTATTTTTTATTTTAAATAAAAATTTCCCCGGAAAAAATTTGATCCTCCATTCATATTAGATTCAAAATTAGATATTTTCACGTTAGATCCAGAATTAGATACATCTAAGCTGATATAAATTCTTACAATGATATCAAATCAGTGTCACCAGTTTTATGACCTTGGGGTTTGTGAAGCAGAGTTTTGTGGTTTACAACCAATGTGATCTTCGAAAAATGAATGGGCATAGACTGACTTATTTCCAGTGATAAAGAGCAATGGCGTGAATGGAGCAGGTTTCGTTGGCTGAGTTTTCCCATGCACTTGTTTTTTTGAGTTAGCGACCCCTCTACACTCGTGATTAGTTGAATGAGTCGGGTGAGCCGTTAAAGCGGTAACCAATTGAAGATCCCACCGTGAGAATTCACTGCAGTTATACATGTACAACCTTTCTTCATGGAATTCTCGTCAATAAGATCCCACTCGACCTTGCTCTCACCATTCTGCATTCCCAACCGCAACCTCTTGAAGCTTTGAGTGACCATCGTAGCTCTATGTGGCCTTTGTTCTCTGCCAATTCACAAAACTTCTCATTTTTTTGTTGGTGGCGCTTGCTCAACTTTGTGCTTACCCGAAGATGTAATGTTTCCTGTAAATATTTGCATCCTGAGGGCACATCTGTCACTATGTTTTAGCGTTTCGCAGCTAAAAGGTCAAATTTTACCTGAATTGTGCAAAAGATCGCGAAATACAGTGGGTTGTCTCAAACAAATTGTGAGGAATATTTGTGATTTTGCCCAAAATATCTAATTTCTTCTTGGGCTGGCTTCTAGGAGCTTCAGTGAACATTGGGTTCACACTCAAATTTGAAACAGTGCAGCACGGGGCTTATTTGCATCTCTGTCAGGATTTTTTGACATCAAAGTAGGCAGCCTCTAGGGTTTGATTGATGCCTTCGAAAAACCATAGTTAAAAAGTTGTTTTGAAACCTCGCCCATCCGCCACATGGCCTCCAACAGCATATCCCACGTTACTCCTGCTACACCATGCTGTGGTCCGTGGAATGGGAGGGTATTTTTCCAAAGGAAAAAAATGGAACAAGCCTTCATTAATAGAGGATGTTTACATTGTCGATGATCATTACCCATGAATACATGAATGCTTACAGCCATACAAGAAACTAACATGCCCAAACAACAAACACATCACAGATATGCACAGAAGCGAAAGACAAAATTCCTCTGTCACCAGAAAAAAACAGACCGAGGAACCGCAATCAATCAGTGGAACAAAATTGAAATCCAGCATATCTCTGTCGAGAGATAAAACAAAAAAAACTAAAGAACAAAGACTAGATCACGAGAGAATGAAGACAAAAAATAGAGGCCAACGATGCCAGAGATTAGATTTGATATAACCACGACCACATATCGCTCCATTAACCAAATGCTCAAAATTGATATGTCCCGGAAAGAGGTAAAGGCCGCGCTTCGAGAGAGCATTAGCATCCATGTTTTGGTCCCTGTATACATGCTAGCAGGTGGCTTCAGAGAAAGAGGCCTGTAAAGCCCGAATCTTTTGCATCCAATTACATAATGCAGGGACCTCCAACGCATTCCAACGCATTCCTCCCTTGGATCTATTGAATTATGGAAAGAGAGTCCTCGACTACCATAATCTTCTTTATATGAAGCCACAATGCACATTGTAGAGCTCCCCACGATGCAATCATCTCAGCCCTGGGATTGTATCCAAGACCCCATACCAACAAAAACGGTATGTGAGGGATTAATCTGGAGAAGAACTCCACAGCCACATCAACCACCGGAAGAGGCTCCGTAAAAAAACAGATTGAGTAGGTGCCAGCCAGGGATATGGACCGTGAAGAAGCTTTAGGAACCCAGGGACCTATCTCTGAAAATAAGTAACAATCCTCAGGCTAGATTGAGTAGGTGCCAGCCAGGGATATGGACCGTGAAGAAGCTTTAGGAACCCAGGGACCTATCTCTGAAAATAAGTAACAATCCTCAGGCTAGAGATCTTAACATATGGGAATCTGCCTTCAAAGATAACATCATTTATGGTTTGCCAAATCCCCCATAGGATATATAAGGGTACAACACTGAGTGCTTTTTCTCGATGTGCCCATGAGATAAGGCACGATGCAACAGAAATGCCATGCCGAGGGATATTGACCCCCAATAATGTGGATACCTCCTCCCAAATAGCAGCTGAATTTTAAGAAAAGATGAATGCAGTCTTCCGAGTCCACCCCACAGAGATAACATCTTCTTGGCCCCACGAAACCCTTCTTTAACAGGTTTTCCCATGTAAGAATACGACTGTGTATGGTCAGCCACGCAAAACATTTGATCTTCAATGGAACATCCTAACCCCACATCTGTGCAGCCCAATCAACATAGGGTAATGTATGGTTGTTCAAGTATCTAAAACATAAACCTCTTTGGTAAATATCCTCCCATTTGCAACATGACCACCCCACACCAACTAGTCTTGTCTCTAGGAAAAGGAGATTCTAGCCTAACATAAATGACTGCGGAAGCATTCCCATTCACATTCGAGATGTTCTGGGATACCAACCTGTCATGCATGAAGCCAAGAAGGGGAAGCAACATCATAGAATGGCCATCACTAAGACTACCGAGAGTGTAAATCCCTTGTTGATTGGGCAAATGGATAATTGAAGCTGAAAGTATATGATTACTAGTTATCCCCTTTATTGCGTGCATCCCCATGTGGATTTTTTTGTCCATCCCCACTATGTTACCAGTAACGGGAAACGAGAACGGTACGATGTTTGGAGGTTTCGCATATAAGAAACGAGGAGAGAGAAAAACACCATATTAAAGGTGAACAATATATTTAATAATATAAAAATATTCTTTAAACATACATAACACACCATCCAACTAATAAAAATAAAAGTTTACAAATAATTTTTCAATTTCCTACCTCTATTACTGTAATGACATTACAAATTCTAAGAGTTTTACGTGAGCTCCACTCCTCTCATAGAACTCCACCTACAAATTCTTAGCTTTACAAATAACACAATTATTTTGCTACTAACGTTTATCAATCAGCCACTTAATTTTAGCACAATATAAGTGTTCTAGTAACATGTAAATTGGGAAAAAAATGATCGCGTTTTGGCAATGTTAAATGAAGCTTCCGCGCTGCTTGATGTTGATCAAATTAAATTATCGCATTTTGGCAATACGAAATGAAGCTTCCGCGCTGCTTGATGTTCACCAAATTAACCGTGTCTATGATGCTTCTACGTTGCTTCAAGGACAGGCTTCAACAACATGGTTAAAATTAAATTAAACATGCCTATATAACTTCCACGTTACCATATCAATCTAGGTTCTTTGATAGTCAATATTCTTGCTCGACACACCTCAGTAGATCAATTCATATTGAAAGAAAACTCAGTCAAGAAAGGATCCATCTAATTTCAATGCATGTCCATATCAATGCATGAGGGACAGTGGGACAGTGGCGAGATAGAAGACACCTAATTGATATTACAGGACTGAACAGTAACACAGGTATAGCGCATTACGATATGAACAGTTGATCCCAGCGAACCTCACCTACCCAAATCTTGAGAGAATTATGTGGTCTAGAATAAGCATTCATAAAAAAAAACCAGAGATTGAAGTTTGCAGGCAATACCTTTTGACAATAGAATTGACAATGTTGTTGAGGCGTGAAGCTGCTTGGCTCTAATCTATGATGGGTTTGCTCTCGGCTTCTGCTTAAATCCTTGACAACTGGTGTTTTTCTTTGACAACATTCTCACAATACCCTGTGTTCTGCTAGTTCTTTCTTCAGCCGCTGGCTCACAATACCCTGAAATGCTTATGTTTAATTTCCAGAAAACTAACAGTCCACTGCAGCAAACTAACAGTCAACTGCGAATTAAACTAGACTTAACCCTCTGCATGTGTAACTTCCAGAAAACTAACAATTAATTGCTATTTAAACTCGATTTAACTGAATGTTTGAAAAAATTAAATTTACCAGAGTCTGAAAAAATAAATTTAACTATAAGTCTATTAGGAAACGGCAAGAAGAAACAGTTTCGTTTCGCGGGAAATTGTTTCTTGCCAGGGAAAACGAAAACGACCGTTGCAAACGGCGTTTCTGGTATCATTGCGGTTTCTCGGAAGGTTTCTACCAGAAACGGCGGACATCGTCCTGTTTCTGGTAACTAGGATCCCCCACTAGCCATCATAAATTACTACATAGCCAAGGGATCACAGTCCTCAAACTCCGCCATATGAGCGATGCTCTAGGATTGGAAGGTGACCCTGCAACAACCCACTCCTCTAAGCCATGTTGTTAGAGGTCAAATGGGAGGGTACGTGGAAAGTTGAATGGGGTCCAAAGTGTCGAGGACGTGAAGCACACGGTCATTACCAACGCTAAAATCCAGACAAAACTAGATGGTTTTGGGGGCCTTACTCTCTCATACGAAAAGAATTATCAACATGGCTGGAACACTTCTGATTTTCTATTACAATTGTTGGAATATTCTATCCAAGAAGAAAAAACAACATACTTTTATTAAAGATAAAAAGAGTTACATGAGCTATATGAGCATAATTTCACTGTATGTGCCTCAATAACTAGGAAAACAAAAAATCTTCCTATGTAGGAAACATAGATAAACACAAGATACATAAAACCCCAGATCACCAGAAAAACAGAAAGGCAACAACTTCAGATCAACGGAGTAAAAAACAGAGGAGAAATCAGATTCTACCTAGAAAAAGCAGAGTACCCTTAATGAAGACAACGTAGAAAACGAAAGAGAGGAGACATAATTGGATACAACCAAGACCTATACAAAAGGAAAAACAGAAGGAAACAAGAAAGCTTAGAAATAAAAGGCTCCAGAACTGCTGATAGAGTCGTTGAGAAAGATGGAGTAGAAGATCTGCCATGGAATAGTAGTCCTACCAAGCTTGGAACGAGAATCAATAGATTGTTTTTGTTCACTATAGACATGAGTGAACTTGACTCCCTTGAAAATACTGATCAATAACCTGATTTGTGACATCCAGTTGAATAATGAAAGAGGCCCAAAGGAAGAAAAGCCCCGCACCGAGTCTATAATAGTTTTAGAGTCCCATGCAAACTCCATCTCGTCAAACGCTCCATAGAGAAACTAGCTCTGCTTTATTGTTGGATCTAGTTCTTGAACTCCAATGGAAATGGTATTGGAGCCCTGCCCAGGTCAAAATGGTAGCCCCACAACCACATAGGCCTTTTGAGCAAGCTCTATAAAAAAACCCACCGAGTGAGACAAACTAAGATCTTTGAAAGTGTCAGGCCAGGAGGTAACTCCTCAAAATGAATTGTGATTTTCCATTAAGGCTAATCGTAGATATATAAATGGAGGGAGAGACTGTTGCGCTTCATCTCCTAGTGTCTCTTCATATTCCCATTTTCCTTATTTTCAATTTACACTATTTTACATATATTCACCCAATCCCAATGATTAGGTGTCAACATTCCTCCCCTTAATCTGAAGGGATGTTGGTGAGTACAAGCATCGTTTTGAATCTTTCAAGCTTTTCTCTTCCAAGTGCTTTGGTGAAGATGTCTGCAATCTGCTCAGTTGTGGAACAATGACATAAATGGATTGTCTTGCCCTCAATATGATGTCGAATTAGATGATATTTTGTATTGATATGCTTCATTCAATCATGAAACTTTGGGTTCTTGGCCAACTTTATTGTAGAAGTGTTATCAATCATGAGTGGAGTTGAATGCACTTGTTTCTCCTGCAAATCTTCCAGAATTTTTCTGAGCCACACAATTTCCTTTGTTGCTTCAGCTACTGCCACATATTCTGCCTCAGTTTGATGGAAATAATACTGAGAGCGGGGGGGGGGG
>APFE030203484.1:0-20397 GCA_000404065.3 Pinus taeda
ATATTTGTATATTTCTGAATCTTGTATTTGTGTATGCATTTGTGTGGTTAATGTACATCGGTTTCTACATTGTTTATTGTTATAGATCTCTATGCTTTGATGGTATTTTGCTGCTTTGACTCTACAGGTGTTCTTTGAAGTAGGACAAGTGAGAAAGGAGTGGCGAAAGCTCTATCAAAGGAGAGAGGAAACAATCAAGGAGCCAAGCGAAAGACTAAGGTTGGTGCTCTCTGCTTCTCTCTCATCTATCTCTCATAAAGGAAAACACAAGTTACTTTGAATTGTTTACTTCTAAGATAGCTACCTGTCTTAGTGGGACTAACAGATCTAAGTAGACACTAGTTTTCCCGGAAACATGGAGGCTACCCTTCCAATTGAGTGTGAGATCCCTTCACTTAAATTAGTCATCGAATTGCTCCCAAACACTACTCTGGTAGAAGAACATCTTCTTTACCTAGAGCGGTTGGACGAGACTCATCGACTAGCCTCTCTAGTCATTGAAGTGTAGAATAAGAGAGTGAGAAATCACTTCGTCCAAGTTGTCAACCCTCATTCTTTCATTGAAGGAGACCTAGTCCTGCTCTATGATCAAGCGAATGATAAGCTGGGGGCAGGAAAATTTGAGCCTATGTGGCATGGGCCTTACACTGTGAAACGTGTTTTGCAAAAAGGGGTCTATGAGATGATTGACTACGAAGGGAAACCTCTAGATAAGCCCTGAAATGGGCTTTATATGAAGAAATATTATGCATGAGTTTCGTGCATCTGATTTGTATGTATGTGTGTTCTCAGCATGTGTGTTTTCAGTGTGTGTTTTCTTGTATGGCTTGGTGTGTAGGCGTAATTGTCGCTTATTGTGTCTTTTTACTTCTTTTAGATGTCTGGTGCACCTTATGTTGGTTTTGTTGATGGTGCTTGCTGTAATACCTAGAACCTTTCCTCTGTGGCATGGGTGATCTATGATCCTCACGGTGAGTTAGTAGACCTTCAGGGTGTTTGTCTGGGTTTTACCACAAACAATGTCATTGAATATAGCATTTTCATTGAATTATTGACCGAGGCTATTAACCTCAATATTCGTGCATTGGTTGTGAATTTGGATTCTCAACTGGTTGTCCACAAACTTAACGGACATTATTTTGTCAGAGATCATTAGATTTTAAGGTTGTATTTACGTGTTAAATTATTGGAAAGAAATTTTTATTTTATTACATATCAACACATTCCAAGAAGATTAAACACATTAATTGATGCATTAGCAAACCATGTATTAGACAAACATTTACGCAATGTGTAATCAAACATTTTTTAAAAGAATTTAGACACAATAATGAACCATAAGATATCATATATATATCCACAGGGCAACAAAGAGTTGGCCCTGGTTCTCCCAGGTGGCAATGCAGTGGAGGAGATAGCCCGTAATCTTGAGGGCCTGACTGACAGGATCCCAGATTACAGTGGGATTGAAGAGGTCCCAATATAGTACCAGAGACACACAGTCGGAGTGATACCTAGGGTACATAGACTCTTGAGGCGAGTTGCGCGGGTAGTGGTCTGCTATAGAGAGCATAACCTACCACAGTAGATACCTAGGCTATACTTTCTTCTGATTTTTGAGAGACATATGTCTCAGATGTATATCGTGTGGTGCATCGAGGCACTAAAAAATAAGTGTATATGTCAAAAATAAAGTCCATGTCCTATACATCCTAGACACATGGCTCTCAAAAATCAGCAGAAAGTATAGCCTAGGTATCTACTGCAGTGGGTTATGCTCTCTATAACAGACCACTGCTTGCGCAACTCGCCTCAAGAGTCTATGTACCCTAGGTATCACTCCGACTGTGTGTCTCTGGTACTCTACTGGGACCTCTTCAATCCCCTTGTAATCTGGGATCCCGTCAGTCAGGCCCTCAAGATTACGGGCTATCTCCTCCACTACGTTGCCACCCGGGAGAACCAGGACCAATTCTCTATTGCCCTGCAGATCCCTTCGTGCCTTAGGAGCTAGTCCTACAGGCCTCTCTAGTCCCACATCTGCAAGGAACATAAGAGACATCATTAAGACATATGCATGATAAAATCTAAAAAACATCATAAAAAACAAAACACAAAAATAATGTGTTGTTTCGATGAAGTGTTTTACCTCCATCATCCCACTGCTCACCAGCAGGAAGCATCATGTTAGGGTCTCCGCGAAAGTCCATGCCTACATATGGCCAATCCTCGACAAATACCATCTCGTGATTTAGCCACTCTCGGAATAGCATCCCCCATGATACCAGTCAATCGCCACCCTCTCGCGGCATAACATGTGCTCAGCGAGTGATGCGGGTCTCCCATAATCCAGGCCTGTATAACTCCATGTCTAGTAGTTGAAGAGATGGCACTTGCTCCAGCATGAGCGGGATCAAAATAGACCCATATCCAAACTACTTTTCCTCCCTACGATGGCACTTTGTGAGCTGCCTCTTCATGTTAGTGGCCACTACTTTGGCCCAGCTGTACATGGTTGGGTTAAGGCAATCAAGAGCTAGCCAGAGGTGAGTCTTTGTTGCCTCATGTTGGGCTTGAGAGCCTAGTGTTCTCATCACCATGAATAATACCGAGCGAAGAGTCAAGTCTTCCACTGTTGGGATCTGTAATTTCCCACTAGTATTTGATTTGTGTGCCCCAGGGCACACCCATGCTATCAGCATATCTACTGTCTCACCAGCGACCTGTTGACCCTCTAATATTAGCCTCTCTCTACAACAAGACAACCCAGTCAGAAAATATATATTCGTAGCATCAAATTCGATATCTTTGCCCCGGATGATGAACTTCCTTTCTGTCGGGTTCCATGAGCAAATTAACAGCTCTAGCAAGTCAGGCTGTGCTCGAAGATGTGGAGTGAGGAATAATTTCAACAATCTACATGTAAGTAGGGCTCTCCTGCACCCAGCATCGTTGAATGCTTGCTCGTCATTGATATCATGAGTTCTTTTCTGCCACACAAATTCCATTTTGCCCTGCGTCAAAGGAAAAAATGATTAGAGCCCTTTTCATAAACTTAAATGCATAAATTATAAAAATTTTATACTTTACATTGTCGTCGCGGCTGTTTTTCAAACAACGGCGATAGCTTGAGGTCAGGCATTCATTTTTTCCGCGATCGTCGCGAGAGTACATCTATATCTCACGACGATCCTGATGGTGGTACGTGTTATCACACTCGGCTGTTGCTAACCTGAGCGGATCTTCTGCGATGACCGAGAGGCGGATTTGGATTTTAAAATCCTCCCAAAACCACCTACCTAACACCAAATTGAATGAAAAAACCACTGAAATGCAGTGCATAGGAAAGATTACTTACTTGGTAAAGGTCTCAGGCAAAATCATGGATTGTTGGTGCCGGAATTGAGCTCAGAATTTCACTCAGGTTTGCACACCAAAACACGAAAGGTAGAATCTCACAAGGTAAATGTAAAAATGAAATTACCATACCCCCCTTTTATAGTGTTTTTCCAAAAAATTAAAATTTTGCATTATAGGGTTTAGGGTTTTTTTCATTTATTTTGAAGTCTTGATTAGGGTTTTGAGTTTTTTAACCTAGTTTCCACATATACAATGTATTTATGTCGAATGGATCTTATGATGTGGTGTTTTTTTGTAGAAATAAAGATGGTTGGTACGTGTCATGATCCATATACACTTGGTCTTAAACTCTTTTCAGACTTAAAAGATGAAAACATTGCTGAGTTTTTCCTTTTCACTCGTTAAATAGAATAAAAGGTGGTCCACTTTGAGCTCTTTTCTAATTGTATAAATGTGAAAAGACTGTCAAACTTTTGTCGTTTCAAGTTCGATACTGGTTACGAAATGATGTGTCTTTGGTCACTTTTCTACTTTTTCGAATCGAGGCCATTAATTATGAAAAGTACTCCTTGATCGTAATGGTCAAGCGGTTCTCTCGAGTATTATTTTATACTTTTTCGGGCTCGAGGGACACAAATTTATGAAAAAGAACCCCCCCTGGAGTTTTATTTTCTGTGTCTTTTTCAAACTCTCTAAACATGAAAAAGACTCCGAGTTTTACCTATGTCGGACTCGTTAAACCCTGACGACGTTGGACTCGTCACCATGATGAGACTCGAGCTTCTCCTCCCTAGGTCTCGTTAAACTATTACTAGGTTGGATTCGTCCGAAGGTCGAACTTATATCACAAGCATATGTTATCCCCTCCAAGCTTGTTTTCAAAAATAATTGGGGTCCTCGCCAGCAATGGTGGAGGAAAAAATTTGGAAGTCATGATTGGTTACCTGCGGCAACTAGTAACTCTTGAACATTGACACTTTTGCTTCTTGTTGGGTTGGGATATCCACACATCATCATTTGGCCTTCCAGGGTTCTAGGTAGCTATTTTGCCTCATTCCATCTAATCTAGTTGTCTCCATCGAGCCTCTGATCCGTTGGTACCAAAATGCTACCACATTCCAGAGTCGTGTCACCGATATGTTCAAGAGTATAATCCTTCTGCAGTTCACACCTTTACCTCCTCCTCTGATACTTTGCTTCACCATCTATCACTTGTTCCTCACCTCATTTCATTGATGGGGGATACATTATGGCCCTCCTACAACGGATCATCTCCTGTCGACCTCAGCTCATTATCCAGAAACATTCATATAGAGACCTTTTTTGGTACCTTGGAGCTTGCATGCCTCAATGGTAAGTTCTTCGCACCTGATGACAGAATTTCATCATTGGTCTTCGCTTGGGTGATTCCATGGGTGTTTGACTTCAGCTCATTTTTCACACTTAGTGAATTGTACTAGGTAGTACCTTGAGAGCCATTGGCATTATTAGTGGTTTCTCTCGCACTTTTTAATGGTTTTCATCATTGACCGGTAATCAAGCGACTTTTTATCATGCTCGACCTCAGCACATCTATTCGCATGCTAGAATCTGTATTATGGTCGGTTGGATTTCAAGACCCCGAACTCAGATTACATATGTTCGGGCTGCGTGGATTGGTTCGTGATTACATATATGACTCTTTGATGGATGGCTGCAACCATGCCTAAGTCTTCATGGATGGCTGCGACCGTACCTTTATCATTATCATGGTCTTGTCAACTAGATGGCTACATCCATACCACAGACCTAGTTTCATATGTCTTTTGGATGGCTGCACCCATGCCTAGACTATATGTGTTTCACTATCAAAGATATTAGTTGTACTTGCACCTGCAAGATCTTCGAGACAGTTTTCTAGTTCAGACAGTTTCGTAAAGCATTTCACCCCTCCCACTCTCTCAGGCTTCATGCTTTAGGGGGCATTTGTTACACAGTAATTTGTCACTGTCCTCATCTCAGTCCCTCTGCTATGTCATGTGTCAAATAAACATGTTCATATCTTCCCACCAATGTAAGAAGATTAAGCAAATGGTTTCTGATGCTCCAAACTAACCCTCATTCCTTAAGTTTTTGCCTTGTCGCGAGTAAATCCTTAATATACATGACGATCCCATGTCATAAATAGTCTCATCACGACTGCGTCACAGGTGTACATCTGCCTCCTATGACGGTTGGATTTCTAGACCCGAAACGAGGTTATGAGCTATATATAGCAACAATGGGTCTGTGTGCACTGCCTCCTAGCGATGTCATCGCAGAAACTTAGTTTACGACTAGCGACGATCCAGATTGGGCGAATTTGTTCCAACAGTCGGCCTTCTAGATGTCTCTAGACCTTGTTGTTGGGTTAGTTTGGGTTTCCCTTCCCCCTCTGGAGTGGTGGTTCCGTCTTTTGTGCTACCTTCCTTGAGGATAAGCTCCCTCTTCCTCATTTCATGGAGACTCCCTCTCTTATAAAAGAACTCACCTTTGCTATGATCTGCTAGTTCTTTTGGTTGGGCAGTGCTGCTAGTGTTTTTGAGTTTGGTAGATAGCTTTGGTGTGAGTGTGACAAGTGTGGGATTGTTAATAGCTTGTAAGTGAGGGAGATATATTGTTTGTTGGGAGACCCATCCTTGAAGAGTGAATGCCTGAAGAAACTTACTAGTTGGACCCTCCGAGAAGGTTTGCGACGTTAAGACTTGGTTGTAAGATTTGCTCTTAATTCATTATTAGTACAATCAATGATGATTTCCTATGTCTTGTATGTAATTTACTTGATAGTTCATAATTTCTTGACTTTATGAGTAAATAGATCATTGTTGTTTTCTGGTTATGTGCTTTGTCATTGTCTTGTGTTGTTTCAGGTTGATTACTCATTAAGAAGAAGGAAATGGAAGTTGGAGCAGTGCAACAGAACTTCATCAACCACCGGTTTGAGGTAGGCCTCCAACACTGACTATTTAAGGGAATTGGTTGTTGTTTTGTCTTTGCTGTGACTAGACCCACTCTAGGGCTAGAGGGGTTGCCTCTGTTTGCAAAGTGAACACTTTCCTGCATCACATGATGTACTTTTTCTGCCATGATGGTGGATCAATTGGCCCAATGACATCCATGCACCACTTGTCAAATGGCTCCAAATCCATCTAAGATTGTAAGGGAATTTCATTCTTGGGGTTAGGTTTCCCCATCCTTTGGAACTGATCAAATTGGCTGGTGTATCTTCAAGCATCTTGGTGGAGAGTGGGCTAGTAGTAGCCAAATTGTAAATCCTTGAAAGTTGTCCTCTCGATAGCAAAGTGAACTCCATAGGGCCCATCATAATAAGCTGAGAGGATGTCGAAGAATTTCTCTTCCTTGACACATATCCTCAAGATTTGATCTAGCCCTAGCTTGAAGATATTGCCCCCAATCTAAGTGAAAGGGGCACTCTTCCTTACAATTCTTCTCTTCTCTCTGGATTACAAATTTGGACAGAATTTTGTAGCAACTAGGTAGTTAGCTATGTCAAAAAACCATGGAGAGAGAGCTGACATAGAAAATAAGTGCTCATCTTGAAGTTTATTATCAACCATCCCTTCATCACTTGTAGGAAAACCAAGTTTAGACAAAAAATCTGCAACTACATTTTGTTTACTTGACTTATCAATGATAGTTAAATCAAATTGTTGTAATAGTAGCAACCATGCAATAATTCTAGCATTCACATCAGGCTTGTTCATCATGTACTTGATAGCTGCATGGTCAATATGAATTTTTTTTTTATATCTAGTGATGTAACATCTAAACTTTTTCAAAGAGTGTACAAAAGCTAGGAATTCTTTCTGAGTTACAGTGTAGTTCAATTCGGCCTTAGAAAAATTTTCACTAATGAAGTAAATGACATAAGGTAACTTATCATGTATCTGGCCTAAATCTGCTCCTATAACTTTGTCGGATGCATCAACATGGATATGAAAGGGAAGATCCCAATTTGGTCCTCTAAGTATGGGTGCAATGGTTAATTTGTCTTTCAATACCTCTAGGGCCTCTTGGAAGCTATCTGACCAGTAGAATTATGATCCTTGGCCAACAATCTAAACAATGGTGTGGCTACTTTGTTGAAGTGTTTGATAAAACTCCTATAATATCCAGCTAAGCCTAAGAATATCCTAACATCCCTCTACTTTTGAGGAGTAGGGACCCTTTTTATGATGGAAATTTTGTTTGGGTCCACTTGTATTCCCTCATGAGATATTGAATGGCCAATAATAGTCCCTGCATTCATCAACAATTCACAATTATTAGGACTAAGAGAGAGGTTCATTTCAATGAACTTCCTCATAACTTTCCCCATGTTAGAGAGAAACTCTAAGAAGTCACACCGATAGGGAGTGAAATCATCCATGTCGATCTCTATAGAGTCATGGACCAGCTCAAGAAAGATGCTTAGAACTTCCCTTTGAAAAGTGAAAACAAAATTACGTAATCTGAAAGGAAGGACCCTATAAGAAAAGGTAACCAAGGACAAGTGAATGTAGTTTTGTCTTGTTCCTCTGGGTTGATCTAGATCTAATTGTAACCATTGAATCCATCTAGGAAATAGAAGAAATTCTTCCTTCCAAGACCATCTAAAAAATTATCAATGAATGGTAAAGGGAAATGGTCTTTCTTATTGGCTTTGTTCGGCTCCATGTAATCCACACAGATCCTCCACTTCACATTCTTCTTTGGGACCAAAACTAGAGGGGATGCCCACTCACTATCTGAGATGGGGTATATGAACCCTGCATCCAATAACCTTTGAAAATCTTCCTTTACCATGTCTTTGAGGGTTGGGTTCATTCTCATTTGAGGTTGGTGCATAGGTTTGCATCCATCCTTGATGTAGATGTGATGAATACACATTGAAGCATGCACCCCTTTCATTTATTTATAGCTCCAAGCAAAAGCATATGAGTGCTCTCTCAACATGTTGCACAACTTCCCTTCTTGGTGGGCTGAGAGAGAGGAGTTAAGATTCTAGGTTCTAAATGGACCAAATTCTACCAATTTTACATGTGCAGGACTTGGTTCCACTAGGCATAACTCAGACCGAGGATTACCCTCATATTCCTTCACAATCTCATCAAGAGGCATGGTGTTGTGGCATTGGTTCTAGAGGATTTGGTCAATGAGGTCATCTTCATTAGGTTTTCCCCCTCCTATAACAACATCTAGGATATAGATTGGATGGGATGTTGTATGATACACTTTATATTCCTCCCATTCCTCCAATCATAGGGGTAATTCATGCTCAATTGATGGCTGAGAAGGAGGGTACAATACTAACTATTTGGACAAATGGCCACTCTTAATGGTCATGTTCCCAACCCTGCAACTTATGTAAGCATCAATAGTGGCTAGCCATGGTCTTCCAAGGATGAGAGGATAACCATTGAATTTGGTCTTGGGCTAGAGAACTAGGAATTTAGTAAGATACTCCCACGAGTCAATAGAGACCATTATATCTCAACAACTCCCTCGGGAGCCATTGTGGACCTATCTATAAGTTGCAACATTATGGTGGTCTTTCTCAAGGATCCTTGGAGGTTTAGTTTGAGAATGGTTTCTTTAGTCATCACATTGACGGAAACCCCAAGATCAATCAAGGTGTGAGGGACAATGATGCCATCAATGTGCACATCTACCATGGGACTTTCAGGATCTAGATATTTTTGGAAAATCGCTCTCCTCGACATTAGATTAGATAATTGACCAATACAACTGATGGTAGGGGTGTCTTTCTTTCTCCTCCTAGGATGTTTGAAGCATTTCTCTTTTATAATATTATTGTATATGGAAACATTCCTAGTAGCTTGGAGGAGTGGAATTTTAACACACAGGTTCTCCAATTCTCCCAAAAGTTGAGTCTCTTCTAGGGTGTGCTGGTTAGGATGGATCAATCTCTTAGGAAAAAGAGGTGGATTTTCTTGAGGGTTACTCTATTCTTTTTCCTCTTCAAGATCCTTAGGTGGAGATGGAGGTTGGTTATCTGGGAGAACTCTTCTAGACCTGAGGTTGATGAGGATATTAATGACAAATTTGAAAATGTTAACCAGGCAATGTTTATAATTTAATGTGGGGTGGGTTGGCTGAATTCTAGCTTCCTCCTCTATTTTCATGTCTCCCTGGGTGTCCTTTCGACCAAGGCTTCTCCTTACAGGTGCGAACATGGATGGTTGTGTGTAGGCTTGGCTATGTCATGGGGGTTCTGTTGCATGTGGGATTCCATCATTCATTGCTCGATGTTGTTGTGTGTTCTTATGCACGAGATTTCATTTGCTCAGGGTATTTTCCACCACGAGTTCCTTGTTTGTTGTGGTCTCTAGTTTTTGAGTTGCATTTTTTGTCACCGTTTTTTCTTGAAGATTGTCGTGGGTTGTTGTGGCCTTTCCGACTCTATTAGAAGTTTCCCAGCCTTGGGATTTTGCTTCTAATATGTTTATGCCCCTTGGGGATTTTGTTCTGCAGTACTGGTGTCATTTCAGGGTTTTGTACCATTTGCATTGCCCATTCTTGGGTTATTGCGACCTCTTTTTGGGCTTTGTAGATGTTTCCCTTTAGGGTCTTCATTCGCAGGCTTGCATGCCCATATCTTTGTTTTTTTACAGTTCTTTGGATAGGGTTTTCAGCCCCTAGGGGTTCAGTATGAAATCATTGGTGGATTTGCATGCCCATATCTTTGTTTTTACATTTCTTTGGCCTAAGGTTTTTAACCACTAGGGTTTCAATTACATGTAATATGTATATATGCTTATCAAATATTATGTAAACATGACTTTCTTAATGACAACATGATCAAATTTTCTTTCCTGAAAAAAGGGTCTATAATTAAATATTGACCCATTTGTGTTGATTTATAAAGTGATGTTATTATAATAAAATCTAGTTTTATATTCATAATAATTTAATTATTTTTTAAATTTTAAATTTTATATTTATGACTTTTATTTTTTAATTTCATTTTTTTCAAAGAAATAAATCAAACTCTCTCTAAGTTTGAGGGCTAGAGTGAGGTTGTTAGTACTAGGCTAGCCCACAAGTATACTTACTTATGAGTGCATTAAGGCATTATAACTCATCATGTCACTAGCAAGGATTTAAACCTCGGTGGGGAAGATAACAACCATTGTCTCAAATAACAAAGATAACCTTAATTGTGATCTAGATTGGATCATTATATCATTTCTCATCCATATCGATGCATTCATAGTGGAAAACGTGGAGGAATCAGCTCATAGGACCATTTTTACCGGTGAGACCCAGGCAAAATATGGTTCGAAACCTTCCTGGAGCATTTTGAGGCATCAAATGACAATTGTTTGGGGTAAAAATTTGTTTCTTTAGCCCTACGCCTTTCCATGTTGTTTTAAACACAAACATATTTCCAACGGCACAAGAAGTGCGTTAATCAGAGTCCATACGCAAAATTTATGCCATTCAGAAGTTGGCCTTCCTGTTTTCACACCTATAATTTGGGGGGATGTTGCGTCAACCCCCATTATTCATGGAAAAGGAGCTAGACATGTGTTTGTGATGTAAAAGAATCTAGAACAGTCTATATTGTAACTCTAGTTAAGAGTTGATGTAGTCAAAATTAACCACTAGTATGTTATCAATTTGTGTTATAACCGGGCCACTAGGAGGAAGAGGCATTCCATTATTTCAAAGTAATTTTGTTCCATAGCTGAGCAAAGATAGCTAGGAGAGATGGGAGGTAGAGCACATAGAGAGGATTTGTGCACAATAAAAGCCCACGAGCCACAAGCATTACTTTTTTGTACCTACAAACATATTTTCCAGACAGAGAAAGAGAGTGAAGTGATCTCACCTTCAAGATGGGTTTTTTCCCGAAAGGGTTTCCTTGAGAATATTTTGTGTATTATGTGTGTGTGTTAGTCAATATTTTCATTCTCTACTTTTCTGCATAATTTCCATTCACATGCATGCACTAATTACAGTTAAATTTACAGATCTAGAGGTTTAATATAATTGTAATAGTGTAGAATTTTTAGATTGCTAATATAATATTATTAGATATGTTGCGACAAATTTTCTAGTGGAATAACCATGGTAGTTTACGGATCATTTGGTATCATAGAAGGTTTCTTTGGATATTTTGTGGAGATTACAAGGATCTAGATCGGTGGGGCCAAAAATTGTAAAGCCCTAATCATGGCCGGCAAATTTGTAACAAACCTTGTGATCCTGCAGAGGTGAGGTTTACGCGGTTAGAACAATAAGTCACAAATATAAACTGCAATGTACACCTACTCATGGTGGCCATGAATATCAATTTGGGGATATTCGGAGAAGGAGGGGATTGGAATCTTCCACATGACCCTGATCTATCACATAAGGGCTATTGGTGAAATTAATGAAGTGACAAATTGCACCTTTTGCAACGAGAATCTCGTCAGTCCTGGGTCAAATTGTCACTCGACGAACTGTGTTAAGGGCAAAATCGTCGCACAGCTAGCAAGTTTTTCCAATTTACACGACAAATATTAAAGCTTGGTTCCAAGAAGCATATCTTGCTCAATTTTTAACCTTTTTTAGCTCAAGAAGAGCCTAAATGGGGTTTTTTAGTGTCCTGGAATCAATGGTAACCTCAATTTTCTGATTTGAGTATTTTATGATGGAATTTTTGTAGAATCAAGTATTTTAGTGCTAGAGATAGAGACAAATTTGAACCAATATGGAGGCATATTTAAGCATGGAGAGAGCCTAGTTGGATATTTTCTATCCTTCTATTTTCATCTGCAGCAACTGTTACTTTTGTAGAGCAACTATTTTCATTCTTTTCTTAATCTATTAAGGAGAGAAGCATTTTTTAACTCTTACTTATGAAGGAATTGCATGTTTATGCTATTTCAAGTGGAGTATAAGGACCTATTGTGTGAGAGTCATTTTTATGTTGAATTTTTTATGATTTATTATAGGGAGTCATCTTTTTGAGTGAGAACTATTTGTAGGAGAAACAAACCACTGTATTGTCAGCAAATTGTAATGTACTAATTTGCTGCTGAAACCAATATAGTGGTCTAGCTATTGGAGCAGACCTGAAGATGTAGCCTAGGAGGGGTGAACTTCATCATCAAATGTTGGTTTCTTCTCTTCATGTTTATCATCTTGAGTTTCATGTGAATTTGTTTATCTTTCAAGTTCATGTGAAAACTTAACTCACCATATTGAAGAGGTTATGAAACTTATTTTACCTTTAAAAACCCATTTTGTTAACTTGCAAAGTGTCAGTGGATGGTCAGTTTTTGATAAGAGGAGTTTTCCTCCATTTTCATATCAATCTCGCACTTGGATCGTGATCAACTCAATTCTTGTCATGCCTTGCTTTATAATTCGTTTTTCTTTTCTCAAGTTTCTCTTGTACTCTTCGATGCACTAGTTACATTTGTTCAATAGAATGCTTTCCTTTGTCCACATCACTATGTCCATCTACTCCAATATTTTTACCAAAGATAAAATCCAAAAGAGACTTGGAAAATAACACAAAAAATCTTCAAAGACAATACTTGCATAGATGAGTGCTTGGCATGATTGCAGGCATGTTGGGTATAATGCAAATGCTCATCCCAAATTTTAGGACGCTTAACACAATATCCACGAAGGAAATGCATTTCTTACAACATGTAATAAATTTGACTCTCAAATTCCCATACAAATTGATTCATCAACAAGCCAAAATAGCATAAAATTCCAAAGAAAACATTGTTGCATATAAGTGATTTATTAATAACATCACTTTTACAAAATACCCAGCTGTGGGGATATGCAAC
The DNA here is from genome assembly GCA_000404065.3 of Pinus taeda. Lineage (NCBI taxonomy): Eukaryota > Viridiplantae > Streptophyta > Pinopsida > Pinales > Pinaceae > Pinus > Pinus taeda. The sequence continues at coordinate 13,197 of APFE030203484.1, forward strand.
ATGTGGAATACAAAAGAAATGGAGTATTTAACTAGACAAGTAGTCAAACCATTTCACACCCAACCAAGCTAGGGAGTTTTCATTCTCCATTTCACTTTCTTTTGGTGTTGCTTCAGGGATGGTTATGGTGTGGCTCACACATTCTTCTACCTTCTCTTTCTCATGTGATTTCATGACATGTTTGTCCTTCTTTGGATGAATATGTGGATGCATCTTCCAACATTTCTCGATCGAATTCCCACTTAAATTGTAATGAGTACAAAAAAATTTGTAAGCAATTCTTAGAAAAAATATCTTTGAAGTTGGAAGAGTATCTTCTTTCGTGTTCTCACTTCTAATCGACATATTCACTTTCTCAACCATTGCTTTCCTTTTTTGGCACTTGGATACAAAATGGTTAGGTGCATGAAAAAAAGTACAAGGAAACACATTCCACAACATTTTATTCAAATCATCATGTTGTTTATAGTCATAGAAGGTTTTTAAATAATCAGGATGTTTATACCTTTTATCAATTTCCTTTGAAATATGAATATGGAAAGGAAAAGTTGATTGACAAGGAGAAATTTACTTAGTTCTTCCTTTGATGTGCTCATCTATCTTTTGAGATGTTTTTCCATCAACGTCATCATCATGATGTGATACTGCTTCAATTTACAAGTGTTCTTTCTCACGAATTTCACACTCGAAGAATTTCTTGACTTTGTAGTTTTGGAGCATTCTCCAACTTATTCCTGAACATATCTGAATCCTTCATGTTGAGGTTGTGTTCCCACCTCAATAGGATTAATGATTCCATGACTATGGATTCTACCACCCTTACCATTGTATCCCATTTTGGTTAACAATTTCATACCAATACCCTTGGTATTTTTCTCAAATGATGCAAAAGGAGCATTATCATTGTTACGAGAATGAATTAAACATGAAGTATATTTTACCTCTCTTTTTTCCTGCAGCCCTTGGTCCTCTTTCTAAAGCTTAGCCATCTCCTCCTTCTTCTCTTTTGTAGATGAAGTGGTAGATGAAGATTCAAGAAAACTACTCTTGTGATTTAACATATAAGCAGTGTTCTTCAACTGAAAAAGGGTACACACATCAATCGTCCAATGACTACAAACTTTTCGAGTCTTGGGAGAAGCTTTGGTAATTGAACATTCTTCGGTTTTCTCTTCAATGATATTCTAAAACATCAGGCGTAACTTATTCTTCTCATCCATTGTTTCTTCTAGAAATCTTATCAATTCCATGTTCTCCATTTGGGGAGAAGAATTTCTCTCTTCCATTTCTAGGAGCCTTGCATGCTGCAAACTTCTGCCCATACTAGCAATCTGGACATAACCTTCTCTAAAACCAATGATATAAAAATTGATCGTCCTTTGACACTTTGCAAGTCTTGATACATTTGGGTCTTTAAATGATCACTTAAATCATAACTTATTCAAACGTGAATAGTTATGTTTTCAATGAACTTAAAGATGAAACTAAATCGTATGAAGCCCAACGTGATGAAAATGAAGAAGAGAAAAACCAAGTTATAATGGATTTCATCCAGTGTGGACTACATCTTCGGGCCTTGTACTAATGGTTAGGTTACTTTATTTATCTTAGCAAAAAAAAGAGTACATTACAAATCTTTGACTAATAGAGTAAACCTCGTTCTGGAGTGGCATTATTTCTCCTTCAAATAACTATTCTCCTTCAGAGAACTATAACTCACAAGTTGACTCCCTTTTAAAAATAAATGATAGTTACAAACGAAAAGGATTGTCTCATGGAATGTGGCAACATGTCCTCATACTCATTTTGAGATTAAAAAGCAAGCACAAATTCATCTACTTCATAATGAAGTGTTGAAATGGTGTTTTCCCATAAACATACTAAGAATAGGCTGAAAAAATGGCTTCTCTATTGAAGAAACAACTATTGAAAATACATCTAGGAGGCTCTAAAACCCCTATCTATGCTCTTTCTATGCTAAATTTTTTTTCCATATGGCCTCAAAAGAGTCTGTTTGCAACAAAAGAGGACTTTGCTCTACAAATTTTCCTACTTACAATGCTCAAATCACAAAAGTAATGTTTCCAATGTGTCTAGAACACCCAAAAAACCTTGTCTAGGCTCTTCTTGGGATCAACAAGAATGAAAAATGGCCATGTTAGGGCTCTTGGAACATTTCTCTATTACCTGCAAATTGGCAAAATTGGCTAACCAGGCAATGATATCCACTTGTTCTAGTAGCTACAACCACCCTCCAAAATTTTACCTTAGCTTCATTTTGGAGCCTCCCTACCAACCATCCTTAGCAACATGTCTTGCACTGAGTAAGTACATAGGCTTTAGTTGAGCTTTAGTGTTCTTTCAGCCTATGCATGTCAACTTGTTTGTCTCCCAGTGCAAGTTATCATTCTAGAATTCATCAATTTTCTAGCTGAGATGCTCCCCCTAAAAATTGCGCAATTCTGGAAGGGAACCAGCCTTCCCTCCAGAAATTGCACAATCCTGGTAGGCTACCTAGTGGGCTCCCGAAATGTGCAGTTTAGCCAGGTAGCCTTCCCTCTGGAAAATAAATAGTTAGGCTTTAGCTCTAGAATTGTGAAGTTATGACTGATAACCAGGGCTTCAATCCATAAATTGTGCAGTGCATGATGGACAACCAGTCTTGCTCAGCCCAAAAATTGTGCAAATTTCATCCCTAGGCTAGCAGATGTGCTTTTAGGTTGATTGGTTCCCTCCAGGACTGAGCAATCCTGATTTGCATGCATGGGCTGCTTTTCTCGAAAAAGAAGAAAAAGTAAAAAGCATTCCAGATTTTAGGGATCTATTTTTAGCAGATGGAGGTTACATGCAAAGATCGTTTTAGAAACCTCCCACCAAGTGTTGTTTTTTTTAGATTTGTGGCATGCGTGTCATAACCTATATATTATCAAAACTAATTTATTTGATGTTGCAGAGCTCATTCCTCACATCGATATTGGAGCTCTAACATCCCACATCCAATCTAGCAGCCATCGGCACATTCAACTCAACTTTTTCTGGGTAAGTCTGCTTTTCATGTCTTTTGTTTCTTTTTTGCCACTTTTTGTATTTTTCTTTCTGTAAGTGTTGTTTGCTTGGTTTCAATGAATGATTGTTGTCGTTTTGATGCACGTTAGGTTGTAGAAGCATTGTTTTAGTTTTTCAATGCATCTCACTATTGTCGCATGCATGACACTGTTTCTACACTGATGGTCATTGTTGCAGCGACTCGCTTCACACACATGCTTGTTTTTCCATTTTATGAATCCTTCACTCTTTGTTTGCATGCATGACCATTCACTCTTTTTTGCACTCATTTTCGCCATGCATTTAGACTCCTCATGTTTTTAGTCACCCGTCGACGGGTTTGGGCTTCCTTGGCCCAAACCTTGCATTCCCTGGCTAGCAATGCGCATTTCTGGAAGTGAAGGCTCTACCTTCCCTCCAAAAACTACGCAAACATGGCCTAGCACTAGCCTCTAGGCTTACATTGTGCAATTCTAGGAGGTAGTGCCTTGTTGGCCCCAAAAATAGTGTAATGCAATTTGCTAGTTTACATGTCATTGCTAACTGAAACTGCACATTGTGTTGTTTTAATCCTTAGCGGGGTAGGTTGAACTATGCATTGCATAGTTCCAACAGTTAGTCAGCCTCCTGACAGCCTTGATTATGCCTTGCGTAGTTTTGGTAGTCAGTCTCCCAGTCTCCTAGTGAAAATTACACAATCTTCACAATCAGTCAGACAAGAATGTTGCATGTCAGTCCTCAATTTTGTTTTTGGTTTTCAACTGACAGGTTTCTTTACATGAGTGTTGCTATGTCTCCAGGTATTACAGGTGTTCTTTTGGCTCTCATCATTACAGGTACAATGGCCTCCAAGAGAGAAGGGTCAAAGGAAATCGTTGAGAGTGCAACTGGAGATGCAGTTGAGCAAGTGTCTATGAGCTTGTCTATCTATGAAGACACCACGTTTTTCATAGACAAGGATATCAAGATGACATGGCAGTGACATCACAGCGAGAAGCACCATCAGCAGTAGTGGAGGGTAGTAGACCTGCACACGATAAAGGAAAGGTGAAGGTTGTTGACAGCGCAGAGACGGGGAAAAGTTGGAAGTTCAAAGTAGATCCACTCGTGATGAAAGCAGGTTTGGAGATTAAGGCTATGAGGTGACAACGCAACAAGAGGATCACACAAAGGAAAAGAAAGAAACAAAGGATGGAGGAAACCGAGAAAGAGTTGCAGGAGTTGAAGCAGCAACTCAATGAAGAGCAAGAGTTACGCAGGAGAGAGAAGGAATCTTAGCAGGAACATGTACAACAAGAAGTGCAACATGCACAGATTAATGAAATTGCACCCATACAGGTTATAGACCTTCCCAGCAGTTTGCACAGAGTAGACAAGGTGAGAAAAGTTGTCGATCACATGCACAGGTGCTTAGGAGCATGGATGTCAATGTGAACACACATGTGATCCCATCTATTGGCACACTCATAGAGCTGAAGACAAAGAACCAAGTATGATTGGAGTTGAATATGTACTTTGATGAGTTGATACACATAGCCACCAGCACATGCTTGGAGATCGGCGCAGACACTATGCATCAATATGTTTCTGGTTTGGATGCACTCAAGACTATGATGTGCATGTTAACAGATGAGTTGGACAGAGGTGCCAAAACAGTGTACCTAGATGCAATGGAGGCAAGACTTCACTTTCAAAAGGATGTCACCACAGAGTACAGAGACACCATCACGGACTACCAAGCTTAGCATCAGTTCGCCACCGTTAATCATCATGAGGATGTTGAAGAGTTGTTCTTGCCACAACTGTCCAAATCTTAGTGATGTCTTGCATGACTTACTCAAGCCTATTTTGTCTCACATTAGTACATGTGCAGATTGTAATGTAACATCTTGTAAAAATGAACGACTAAGTGTCGATAGTAGAATGTAACAGTGATGTAGTAGTTGAAGAGTCATGAGGGTAAGTGAAGATTCACAAAGGGGGAATGTCAAGGGTCACCCCACCCTTTTCTATGTATAGAACCTCATAACTCATTTTACGGGATTTTGGGAGCCAAAATTCCTATAGGTATATCTTAGAGAAAGTTTGGAGTGTATTATAATGCGCCTTGGCTTCTCCACATTGCAGAGCTAGTACATGTCTTTGGAGGAGCAGGCAGCTATGACTATAACATTCCAGTGTCGGAACTAGTGGTTGGTCATGGTTTTATGTATGATTGGAACTTTCACTTTCTTAATATAAAATAGCCAGCACATTTCATGCATATGTTGTTATTGTAGTCCAGTTGTCTTGGTTACTCTAATGACATATGTAGGTGTTTTGTTACACATGTATGTATGGACTCTTTGTATATATGTTTATATGAATCTTACTGAGATGTGTTGTTGGTTTAATCATCACTTTGGATCATTGGTTAACTTTCCTTCTAGCTTGTGATGCATCTTTTCTCATGTGTTCCCTTTCAAGCTACGTGTTTCCATAAGTTTCTAAGGGGTGCACTCATTCCCCTTTCCATGTGTTAGAACCCTTCATGCACCTTCCTTGGCTTGTTGTGCTGGTCACACCCTTGCCACCCACAAGGACATCCTACTTACCTCTATGGCAACCACGATCAAGGTGATATCGTACGACCCACTGTTGGGACTCCTACACCAAACGGTCTAAGTTCTAGTTGGTACTTCTTACTGGGGAGATCCCCTAACATGTTGGGGGGTACAGCACCATCAACCCCACCTTTGGCGGAACCACTAGGCAATAAATTCACATGGGTGCAACAGAAATCGTGCTGAAATTTTGGCAAAATGTTAAACAGTTAAGTTCACCAATGAGGCCCAAGTTTCGACCCCTTAGCTCTCGAGCTTGGTCCTATGGCACCATGTGGCTAGGGGTGCAGGCCAAAGGCCATGCTTATGCTGACACTTCACGCATCTGGTCATGTGATAGGCTATGTGGCCATTGGTTGGGCCACATGCTATCCCTCTCTGCCTGAGCCTTCTTTTGTCGGTCACAGTAGTTTTTATGTGACCACGGGTCAGGGCTAACTACCCACCCCCTCCGCCTTGTTCAACGGTTCGAGGTTGACATATGTGACCAGGGTTGGGGCCACGTGCCTTGCCCCTTTGCCTCTAGTTGTATCGATGCCCACAAGACTTGGGGCTAAGGCTTTCTGCCCACCCCTCTCCATTTTGCCTGTGGGCACATGTTAAACCATGTAACCAAGGGCCATGTGCCTTGCCGCCATCCCTAACCACTGGACCACTTTAATTTATATATAAATTTGGCACTATGTATAACAAGAGACAATGTGTGGTCCAACAATTCAACGCAGTAGTTATAACTGGAAGGTCATGGGTTTGATTCCAGTGGAAGGTGGTCGACCCATTCAAACAAATTTTTCACAAAAATAGAGGTCCACATGATGCCCTCCCATTGGACAACATGGCACCTCATGATTGGTATTCCACAAAAACAAACAAACAATAAAATTGTGCCACTTATCCTTGTACAACTGAGCCACAAGTGCATGGTTGGGCCACGTGTATGTTGTACATGCACAGTCACCTACTGACATCAGCACCACGTCACCTATACGGCCTACCCACTCAACCATGCAAGTTGACTTTTTAGTTGTTTGCAAAAAACTTCAGAATGTGATAACTTTCACATATGGTGTGAGATTGAGGCGATTCAAGCATCACTGGAATCAAAACAATGAAATCTACAATTTGGTGCTATTTTGTGAGATCTCGAGCACTTTGATTTTAAGCATATTTTTTATCCCATGCATCAACAACAATGTAAACTTTGAAACGGGAACTGTAAACTCAAAACGAGAACTCTAGCCAAAAAACCCCTTAAAAACATCAAAAACAATGCTAAAAACAAAATGTGTTGATTCTGGAATAACACTTTTTTTTTCTAGGGTAAATTTTGAACATACTTTAAAAATGGCGGTAAAAACCAAATTTTTATGTAAAAATTGTTCCAAAAACACCCTCAAAACAAAAAGTGTTAATGTTGGGATAACACTTTTTTTTTTCGTTTTTTTTTTCAAGGGTAATATTTCAACATTTCGAAATAATAACGTAAAATATTTTATCATGACCCTGCAAAAGATTAAAATTTCAAATAAATAATGAAGACATAAAATAAAATT
>APFE030203484.1:29826-132585 GCA_000404065.3 Pinus taeda
TAATCTATTATTCTAATTAAAAAAATACATTAACTTTCTTTTATTTTTCCTTCACCTAATAATTTAACTTTCTTTTATTTTTCCTTCGCCTAATAATTCAAGGTTTTAGCCATTTAGTTTTTTTTCTTGTGAAATTATTGAACCAACGCTTCTTCTCCACTTCTCTTCTCTTCTTTATCCCTTCTCTATCTTGCATTTCTAACTTTCCTTCCTTCCTTTTTCTCCTTGACTTTTATGTCCTCATGATAAATCCGGTTAATAGATTCTAAACATTTACCTATCAAAATGTCTAATGTGGAGATTACTTTGAAAAAATCACATATCAAATCACAAGCCCACAGGAATCTAAAAAAAACATATTTCTATGTCTTTAGCTTTAGTGTTTTTGAGCGGCTAAACCCCAAACTCTATGTATTCTAAAGAAAAAATGTAGTCCTTTGTAGAAACGGTTTAAATGTTGTTTACAACATTAGATGATTCATAAAAAATATAAGGTAGGAATTCCAATCCCTCAAAGAAATCATATTGTTTTCTTTAATTTTACAAATCAGAAATTTTCTTTAGAATTTCTTAGGATCTAGCTTAGAGAGGTGTAAAAGTTTATCTTGCTATATATTTTCTTCTTTTAATTTGGCCTTTGTACCAATTTATCTTGTCAAATTTTTGGGACTCATTAGAGGCATCCCTAGTGGATTTTCTAACATTCTTACACCTCATTCTATTTTGTTTTTACTCAACACCTTCATAGAGTACTTATTGATGAAAGTGGAGAGGGTTATCATAAAATCATGATAGAAATCTTCAATAGTGTTCTTAATTGATAGGATACCTAATTCATTATCGAAATCCTTTAGAAAATATTAATGTTAATTTTTCGAAGATCAAATACTTTTGGCTATCATAATTCTCTTAGATGGGGTTTTGTGTGTAACAAAGTTTAGGTTTGGGGTTAAATTTCATGATTTGAATCACTCATGGTCATTTAAGATTTCAATATCTAATATTTGTTGCATTTGGTGATAACAGATCTGGCATATTCCCTACAATACCACTGCCAAGCCCATGGATACAAGTCATCCTAAATGATTTTGGACATTTATTTAAACTACTATAAATTATCATATATTGAGAACTATAGAACATGATTGGTTAAGACCTAAACATTTTCTCAACCAAGTCTTTAAAGTTTCCTTTGTATCTACTAATTAAGCCAAAGTCCTCATCTAGTCATATAGGACTAGAGTTGGAATCGTTGCTTAAAGAATAGCTTTATTAGTTCTTATTCTATTATTAAAGTCTACAAGCAATAGGATATTGCCTTCATTTCTCAATTTTCAATATCTTATTATAATTCATTAAAAGGGAAATTATTATCTAGATTGTTTTTCTTATAACAAGCAGAATTAATCGGTGCAAAATAACATATCAGTATGTAAATATTTTTTGCATTAATATGTGAAATATCCATCACACATGTACTAATATCAGTATGTAAATATTTTTTTCATTAATATGTGAAATATCCATCACACATGTACTAATATCAGTATGTAAATATTTTTTGCATTAATATGTGAAATATCCATCACACATGCACTAATTGAGACAGTCTTTCATAAGAAGCCTAATATGAGCGAAAATGTTCCTCTTTATCTCATAATATTTTCCTTCAACCATACGTGGTAGGACCTATTGTTATATATCGACCACAATACAAAACCTCCCATTTTAGGGACCTAGGCTTCTTCATGCTCCCGAGCTTCAATAAGCACCATAATATCAAACTTTCTCATGATCCAACATGATTACATGGGACTGACGCTCCATGGAAAGCCACAATAGTTCCAAGAGTGGATACAAAGTGTCCTAAATTCCAATTTTAATTGTCTTTTCTTAGCTTATCTTAAGATGAATTGACTAATTCTTATGCTCACTTATTTTTCTCAATCTCTTTACTTCTATGAGACTAGTTGTTTCAATTGATAGTTTACAATGTATATCTTACATGACAAGAGTTAGTGTGTCCTCTCTTTCTCTTGTCTTTCAAGCCAAAAATTATGAGATTCGAGTTTCTTTCGTTGTGTTCATGGTCTAACTCTATAAGCTTATTCATTTCCTCTTTGTTAGGTTTCATATCGTGTTTACTTTCTAGACCATTTAATTGTTATTTACATTTTCTTTTAGTTCATAAATTCTAGTTCTAATTTAATTCGTAAACTACCATGGATATTCTACTAGAAAATTCATCGCAATAGATCTGATAAATCCATAATTAAAAATTCAAAAATATACACAATTAGGGTTTATTCCTCATAAGATTTATGGATATTTAGATTATTGTTTATTGTTTATGCAAAAAAAAAAGAACATCGAAATAAAAAATCATGAAACCACATTTGACACAAAATAGATCTTGGGAAACCCTTTCAAGAGAAAACCCAACTAGAAGGTGTGGTTGCTCTAGTCTCTTTCTATGAATAGAAAATAGTTGCAAGTACATAGAAGTAAGGCACGTGGCCCATGGTCTACTAAAGTGCACAAATCCTCTCTATGTGCTCTCTCCTTATCCTTCTCAAACACTCTAATTGCCTAATGAACAAATGGAATAAAAAAGAATGGAACCCCTTTTCCTCCTAGTGGCCCACTTATAACACAACCCAATAGCCTACTAATGATTAGGTTTAACAATCTCAACTATTGAACAGAGTTATAATATGGACTCTTGTAGAGCATACTTCATCATAATCATGTGAATAACCCTTTTTCCATGAATTATGGGGATGACATGGCAACCTCTCAAATTATGGTAGTGAAAAGGAAGCTCAACTTCAAAGTGACATAACTTTTGCATACAGAGTCTGATTGAGGTTATTCTTGCATTGTTGGAAAGTTTTTTGTGTGTGGAATAGGGTAAAAATATTTTCACTAAATTAAAATAAATTTACCACCAAAAAACATCATTTTATGCCTCAAAATTCTCTGAAAAGGTTTCAGACCCTAATTTTCCAAACTAGGTCATGCCAATCAAACTAGTTTTGCTAGTTGATTCCTCCACTCTTTCCACTTTGAAACAATCAATATGGATGAAAAAAAATATAATGATCTAATTTGGATCACACCTCCTTAAAAATGGGAGGATTTTTGTCCCCAAAATCATCTACTAAATGAGGTGAGGAAAATATTTCCTCCACATTCTCTCAGGTGTACCAATCGGCCTTGCCCAAAAGTTGTCCTTTCAACCTATTCTACTGAAGATCGTGTTGTCACTACCTTGTAGTTCTCGACCTCTTCTACAAAATTGTATCATCTATGAACTCTGCATGAGCATATAGTGCCAAATCCTCTAGAAAATATAGGACATGTTCCTCTTCTTGATCTAGCATGGAAGGCTCATTTATCTTCAAATTCTCCACATTCACAACTATGTAAATGTGCATGTATGGGGGTAGACCTATCCAAATAAAAATTGTATTGCTTCTTACCCATTGGTGGTCCTTTCAAAGAGCATCATAAAATACATCTTCCTAAACCTATCGACCACCACAAACATGTAGTCAGTGTCCCTTCCTGTTTGTTGGTAAACCTCCCACAAAGTTCATGGAAATGCTTTCTAGGGACAAGTGGGTATAGGTAAGGGATGAAATAGACCCTGTTTCCTATTACTAGACTTTCTAGTGCAATAAAGCATGAATATGCTTATGGACCTAGCTATTTGTTCTTCCATATTGGGTGAATAAACATGCCTTTGCAAGTTGGCCATTATCTTCCCTACACCAAATTTCCTTGCAACCTTGTAGGTGTGAGCCACTCTAATCAATTTGCAATCACTCACCTTTAGGAACACAAAGTGTATCCATCCTATAGAGTAACCCATCCTAGATATAGTAGTGAATGGTGTTGACACAATTGTTCACATGACTTTGAACCTACAACTACTGAAACATCTCCTTGAAGTCATCATTCTCTCAATATGCCTCTCTATATGCATTATGGTGAATGGTTCCATATGCATAAGAGTTCCCAAAGTTGCGATCTTTGATGTCGGTGGAATTGAAATTATTTCGTCCAACTTGTTTGTGCTACCCTTCTCCTAATTAGTCACTAAATGAAACTATTGTAGAAACCCCATCCACTTATAATGCCTAGTCTGTTGTAGCTTACTTTGGGCCTACAGGTACTGTAGTGGCCAGTGATATAACTAGTACAAATGGGGCCAAACTATGATGGTTATTCTAATCCGAACTTAAACAGGAATGCAAAAAATTACAGATATAACCATAAATACAGAGATGCAGCAGAAATAACACTTCATTTCATTAATGTCAAAATACTGAAATATGCTTACAAACAGAATGGAAATAAACTAGCTCGGGTGATGGTAGCTTATCTCTCAGAGGAGATGTGGCGGCTACATGCCTATGAATTGTGTTAAAATGAGGCTCAAGGGCCTATTTATTATTAAACAACAAGATAAAAACCCTAAACAACCAAAACCCTAACCCCAGGAGATGTAACGTCAAGAGTTTGTGGGCTTCATTGGGGTTACTTGGGCATCCAGCTTCCCAGGTTCATAACTTGGTCATATTATCTTTATTTAGCGTGTATGATACCTTGTTGGAAAGGTCTCTCTAAGTAATACAAGATTTGCAGTAGGCCCCATGATGGATAGTAACAGACCTCAAAAAATCATCATTTAGGTGGTCAAAACTTCTTCGAAAGTTCATGACCTGAAAAACTGCTAAAAATAGTAAATGCTGAAATAAACAAGGAAATAGATGAAACTAGCTGCAGGTCTAGCTGGAATATGCAGGTGGCCACCAATATCCACTTAGATCATATGTCCCCCCTTAGGAAGCAATGGTCCCCATTGCATGCATATCCTCCATGAGGTGACGAAATTTTTGTTGAACCTGGTCCCTGGTTAACCACTTTCCCTAGTGAATGAGTTTGCCTACTTTGACAACTTGATATAGATGGATCCTCTATTGGAGAGTGTTCTTGATCTGCATGTCCATGATCTGATTAGTTGTCGCTTGTTCCATGCATTCTGGGTGGAGCTCTGTTGGTGTGAGTTGTTCTGCAATGTCAGATGTGTCCAACAATGGTGGAAAGTATGGTCGAAGGCAGTCTACATTGAACATTAGGTGCAGACCAAGGAACATTGGGATGTTGAGCTTGAAGGAATTGTCACAAACAACCTTGGTGATGGTGTATGGCCCATATCGGAGCGGGTGAAGCTTGTGCTGGGGTCCAGCGAGGTGCTCCTTCTGCAAATGTAGCAAACTTTGTCACCCAACTAGAACTTGTGCGACACTCGATGTTGATCATGGCGCTACTTGTACTTAGCATTGGATTTGTCCAATATATCATGGACCTGCTTGCGGGTCTATTGAATAAGCTCAATGAATTTGTTAACCCTGTCGGCTTCGGACTGAATGTGAGTCGAATCTACCTGAGTTGCTACAAATGGTATGGCCACATCAATGGGACATAATGGCTGAAATCACAGCCCTACCTGAAAGGGGTTGTGGCCTATTAAGTTGTGGAGAGCTATGTTGTAGCTGTATTGTACATAGGGGAGGCTTTCATCCCATGTGCGTGGATGCTTCGAGTTGTACATGCATAGAATGTGTATGATCATCTTGTTGACAACCTCTATTTGGCCATCAGCTTGAGAATGGAAAGTCGTGTACTTAGTAAGTTTTGTATCCAACACTGACCAGAGACTTGACCAAAATGAACTCAGGAATCTGTTGTGCCAGTCTGAGACAATGGACTGCGAGATCCCAAAGTGTGCCCACAGTCGCTCAAAGAAGTGCTTAACAATGGCCTTGGTTGTGGTACTCTTCTTGTATGCCGCCATGATGGCCATCTTAGAGAATCTGTTGATGACCACGAAAACGCAGTAGATGTTGTGCTTAGTAGATGGAAGGCTTGACATGTAATCCATGGAGATAGATTCCCAAGGTCGACTAGGAGTAGGTAGAGGAGTATATAGGCCTTGCTTCTTGATGGTTTGTTTGGAAATGGTGTAGGCAGTGCAGGATCTAATGTACTTCCCAACATCCTGACGAAGTTTTGGCCAATAAAAATATTTATGCAATATCACCACTATTTTCTCTACTATGAAATTTCCAGTGGCCCGACTGTAGTATGCCTCCCAAATCATCTTGGCATGCTCACTTGAAGGAACACAGATGAGTCCCAGGTAGAATAACAATGGATCCTGAAGTTGAAAATTTGGAACTTGCTTCCCTTCAAGGAGTGTTTGGTATGTGCTTCCAAATTCTGGATCGCTCTAGTAAAGATGCATCCACCTTGAGGTCTCATGCCCATAGGAATCGAGCACAATGATTAACACCATGGCTAGTGTTTGGTTGAGGCAGTTTGCGACATTATTGGTGTTTCACTTCTTGTACTTAATGTTCAAATTGAATTGGTGCAGGTAGGTGGACCATTTCTAATGGCGATCATTCTGCAACTTCCCTTGTGTATGTATGAACTGCAGGGGTCGATGGTCTATGTGGATGACCATTTCCTTCCCCATAATGTAATTCTTCCATTGGCTAATGTTTCCATTGATGGCAGGCCTTGACAATGGAATACATTTCTTTGTTGTAAGTGAGATAATTTCGAACTGTGTTTGAAAGTGTCTCACTATGGTAAGCCACTAGATTCCCTTGTTGAGTAAGAACTGCACAAATAGCATAGTCGAAGGTGTCTATCTCAATCTCAAATGGTTGATGCAGGTTTGGTAATGTGAGCACTAGTGCAGAGCAGAGGTGATGCTTCAACTTGGCAAACACCTTTTGTTGGGTTTCAGACCAAAAAAAATTGCTTTCGCTCTGCCCTTGGTCACTTGACTTAAAGGGCAAGTGATATGCGTTAACCCTAACACAAACCTGCGGGAGAGATTGGCAAGACCCATAAAGTTGCGGAGATATGTAAGAGTGGTTGGAGTTGGCCAATCCCGAATGACTTATATCTTGGCTGGGTCCACATGCACACCCTTCTCATAAATTATGCACCCCAAATATTGAACCTCGGTCATGCCAAAAGTACATTTCTCCAACTTGGCACATAGCTTGTGTTATCGCAGGGTTTGAAGGACCTATCAAATATGGTGGATGTGCTCTTCCCAACTCTAGTTTAAGATCAATATCTCATCTAAATACACCACCATGAATGCATTAGTGAAGGGCCGGAAGATGTCATCCATCAATCTCATGAAGATTGTGGGGGAATTTTTCAACCTAAAAGGCATGACCAACCATTCGAAAAGGCCCTCCTTGGATTTGAAGGTAGTATTCCACACATCAGAGGTTTCGATAAGCACCTAGTGATATCCAGACTTCAATTCAATATTTCTTAAATATTTGGTACCCTTGAGGTAGTCCAGAAGGTCATCAATCCATGGGATTGGGTACCTATTCCGAACAATGATCTTGTTTAGTGCCTGATAGTCAACACAGAGTCTCCAGGTCCTGTCCTTCTTTTGTACCAATACAATCAAGCTCCCATAGGGTGATGAGCTTGGACTAATGTTCCCTTTCTACAACAGCTACTAAATCTTCCTCTTGATCTCATCATTCTCCAGAAAAGAGCATCGATATATCGTCCATTGGGTAGTGGCATTCCTGAGGTCAGATTGATGGAGTGCTTGACATGATAGTGCAGAGATACCCTTGTAGTCAAGGCGAAAATTTCCCTGTGCTCCTCCACGACCTTGTCCATCTGTTATTTTTGTGCAGAGGAGCCTTGCCTAGAAGTCGTGGCCACAACCCTCTTCTTTCCCTGAGGGTGAATCATAAGGAAATCAAATTTCCTAGTCTGGGAAATGATCTTACTACATTACTTTGCAGTGATGAAAGAGATGGTGGTAGGAGGGGATACCTCTAGTATTCTGTACAACTTATTTCCCAAAGTAATAATCATAGAGTGAGGTCTAGACTCATATACAACATTTCGCTTCCACAAGTATGGTTGTCCTAATAATACATCACAAAATTCAACAGGAGAAACATCACACAATACCTCATCTGTGAAGGGCTTGATGTTGTAAGGAAGGAAACACTCTTGGCTAACATGGATATCTCGTCCTTGGTGAAGACACTCGATGGTGTACAGCTGTGGATGTGTTATCATCGATAAGCCTACTCTCTTCACGACCTCTCCTGAAATGAGGTTCTTTTGGCTCCTGTTTTCGACAATGAACTGCAATGGAGAACCCTTCTCCCACATTTGTGAGTGGAAAAGGTGTTCCCCCTCCTCTAGATCTCCATGCTCATTCTTTTGGATCTTGGTCGTAGCCACGGTGGCACTAAGTTCCACATCAATGATATGCTACCCTTTGTCATTCCCCTTGTCAGGTTCTGACCCAGAGTCGAAACATGCATCTGAATCTGAAGATTTCATCTTGGCCACCAGTGACTGCTTGGCCTGACACTTGCTTGTGTTGTGAGTGGAGCTCTTATCGAATTCACACCAGTTTCCTGTGTCCTTCTTTGTCTTCATGGTGTTTTTCTTTGCTTACAGACTCAATGGGCTATCCTGGGTCACCCTAACTTGGCTTTGGCCTTTACCCTGAGTTTTGGGGATGTATTTTCCCTTCTTCAGATTCACATATCTAAAATCTCGCTTCTTTTATTTAAACTTTTTCTCAATCTTCACAGTGTATCGATATGTCATGCCAAGCAAGGAGATTTCCAGGAACTCCATCTCATCCTGGATGTACTTGTGTAGACAATCGTGATACTTGAGTACCAAATGTGCTCAGAATCCTTGATAACCAACTTCGTGCGAAGGGTATGGAAAACATTTGTGAAATCTAACACATCTTGGTTCCTTCCCTGTCATAGCATGGTCCACTTTATGTATTTATCTTCATAGCTCCCAACAGGGTAATATTGTTCCTTGATGGCATCTCGGAAAGAATCCCAAGTGGGTGTGGCTGAAAACAGTGAGGATTCCCTCTCATCCTTTTGTTCACAGCAGGTTTCCCAGCAGTCCTTGATGTGTGGGGTAGCTTTGAGAAGTGAAAAGGTAATATTTTCCCGATTGGAAAAGTCATGAACTGAAAAATATCCTTCCAAAAAATTCAACCATTTATTTATAGTGTCTGCATCTATCTGGCCCTCAAATATGGAAATATCAAATTTAACTTGTACCTTAAAAGGAGTGGTGCCTCCAAAGTGGTTGATGGATGAAGATGTGTTGCCTGTGGGCAGTCATCAGAGGATCTGGGCAAAGTTATCCCGCCATCACGTTCCTCTATCACTCGAGAACTTCCTCGAGCAATATCTTGAAATGAACTCCTACCCTCTCATATTTCTTTTCTTCTTCCATGGGAGGTTGTCAGGGTTTGCGAGGTTGGTCTTGCAAAGGTTCAACCAATTCGAGCCCTAACTCCTTATACCTTGACCTCATTGGGAACATGCAAAGAAAAACAGAGAAAGAGAAGACCACTCTAATACCATTGATACGAACTTAAACAGGAGTGAAATAAATTACATATATAACCATATATACAAAGATGCAACAAAAATAATACTTCATTTCATTAATATCAAAATACTGAAATATTATTACAAACAGAATGGAAATAAACTAGCTTGGGCGATGGTAGCTTATCTCTGAGGAGAGATGTGGTGGCTAAATGCCTCTGAACTACGTTATAATGAGCCTCAAGGGCATATTTATTATTGAACAACATGAGAAAATCATAAACAACTAAAACCCTAACCTCAGGAGATGTAACGCTAAGTGTTTGTGGGCCTCGTTGGGGTTAGTTGGGTAGCTGACTTCCCGGGGTCATAACTTGGTCATATTATCTTTGTTTAGCACGTATGATACCTTGTTGGAAAGGTCTCTTTGAGTACTACAGAATTTGTGGCACAAGCTTGTAGCAGACCTCAAAAAAAATATGTTTAGGGGGTCAAAATTGCTTTGGAAGTTTAGGACACGAAAAACTACTGAAAATAGTCAATGTTGAAATAAACAAGGAAACAGATGAAACCAATGGGAGGTCCAGGTGGAATAAGTGGGTGGCCGCAAATATCCACCTGGATCATATTCGTCGGATATGTGACTTATTGGCATCGACTATCCAACACATTGGAGCTGAGAAACTCATCACTGGAATTGTGTAGAATAGTTGACACTTCAGTAAACGTTAGATATTCAACGGTGCATACATCGATTATCTGACACATAAAATGACCAAAATTTCCATTAAAATTTTGACACTTTGAATTTAGTTTTGCAACACTAAAATGCATTGGATATCCAAATAAATAAACATTAGTAGAGATGCACACATGTGTCGAATATCATATGGGACCCGTGTTTCCTTCCATCACATCAAACACAAAACATTGTGACATTTTTCTGTCATATATTTGACAATTTGTTATCTCAGTCCAACGAGAAGGATCGACGTTGTGTCACCGTATAATCAACGATAGACCTAGATTATGCAATGGGAGTGCTATATCTCTAACACTTCCTTCCATCAATATGGAGTAGGAAGTATGGCATTGTAGCATTGGATAGTCAACGGGTAATATTTTTGTCCGGAAAGAGTGTCACATGTCTGATGCTTTGTTCCATTGGTTGTGCATCGAATATCTAACGATTGTCCTGACTGATAATATTTGAATATGTGATGGCTTGCATGTTCTATGAATTCTTTCAAATAAAAATCCCCATTATACAGGTAATAATTATGAAATTTTCTTGGAATAAAAACACCTTTCAAATTGGCCTTTTTGACAATGAATGTGATTTTAAGTTGTAGTAAAGTGGTGAAAAAGATGATTGAAAGTCTTAAACAAAATGTCTATCCAAAGATCTTGTTACAACCATATATGTGTTGATGGATGTTGTTTTTGTTTCATCCATGTATCACATTGTATAGTTGTCATTGATATGTCATGAAGTCATTGGTCCATTAGATGGGTATGTATGTCAAAATTAAAATAATCTTTACCATGTAAGCACCATAGGTACAATGATGTAGAAACTATGTATTCATAATGTTATATTTCATTTAGTCATGGTCATATGGAGTCTTGTTCCATCTTGTCTTTCTTGTGTGTGGCAAGGAATAAATGGTTGTAGCAGAAGCGATTCACTACAAGTTGAAGGAGATGGAATGTGTTCAAGGGGAGCATCTCATATGCTTCCAATACTTCAATCATCCGTTGTTGGCATTATGGTCTGTTTGGAGGAGTTGATGATGTGCCTCATGCTATGTTATGATTTTTTATACCTACCTAGGGTTTCTATGGTGATATTGTTATTGTTGTTAATATGGAGAGTATGTGTTTCTGCTTCATGCGCATACTATTACATATATTGTTGTTTCTCATAGATTCCATATACTACTTGATATATTACTATGAGAAACTCATGTTGCCTATTGTTGGTTTGAGGGGCTTAACCCCAGTTCAGAGTGTACTTCACACCAACAAAACCCTCAACTACTAGCCCTTTCTGCAACGACTTGCAAGTAGATCGCAGTCTAACCCAAAGCAATTATGGGAGGCTGCAGAACCAGGTTTTTGTAACCGAAGGGATATAGGCACAGTGGTGTTGTGTAGTTACTTATAATCTATATTGTTCTATATCTTCGCATACATATACAACTTCGTGCAAATGATTAACTTAACAGATTCACATTAAACCCATAACATTAACATATAGCAGTACATCTTATATTTCTTCACATAATTCAACAAAAGTTATGCATAACAATGTATATAACAATGAACATAGAACATAGAAAGGTATATAATAGTTCGCCAAAACTTATTCTTTATTAAGATAATATTCTATTACATTCACTTCTCTCACCTAAGCACATAGCTGCAAGTGGTATTTTCACTTAGTTGTAGACTCTTCAAGGTCTCTGCACACTCAGTTGCAGATTCTTTTCCCAAAATATAGACTGAAACTACAGATACAGAATCTATGCATTATTCTTTCAGTGTATCTTTTTCTATATCTTTGCTAAGGTATCACACATCCTTAAATACATTTCATCTTTACAAAAACCATGGTTCACATACCATGGATCCACGAAACAAAGGCGAATACCTGATACCCATTACAAAATAAGGGGCTTTGACCCGCCCCAAATCCCCTAGATATTTACACAACTAGCTAACTTCATGGGCTTCGCGCAGTCTGCTCCTTCATTCACAAGGTATTTTACCCAAAACTTGGACCAAATTGGGCCATGCCCAACAAGGCCCCAACAAGGCCCCAACACTCACCTGTTACTCATCCCGAGCCACTGAGATTTTTCACCCTTTACCTTTTCTATGATTCCGTTGTACACTACGTTGTACTGCTAGACCGTTTATGCCATCAGTTTTTCTTCTCAACTAACCTCCTCTAGCAAAGCTTCTGTAATAGGGCCAACATTATTCTGCAATATTTTTTCCTCCCTTTTCTTCAATTCCTTCAGCCTCTTGGCTACTTCCTATGAAATTTTCAGGGCATCCTCCTGCCACGACTGAGTCCTCTCCTGCAATATTTTTGCTTTCCTCTAAAGATCATCCATTTGTGTCTGGAGGTTATTCCCTTTAGTAATGTTGGTGAACCTATGTAAGAATGGTAATGTCTTCACAGCTGCTAGGATCTCATCGCACTACTTTTTCTTGGCCTGTAGTTCTTCCTCGATCTTTAGGATGTTTAGATCCTCCTACAGTGAGGTCCAAATCTGCATCATGTCATCTAGTTGTTTTCCATAATCTGCCACCATATCATATATGCCTTTTAATGTTGCACTGAGATCCTTTTGTCTCTATTCCTGAACCTTTGGTGGCATAACCAGTTATAGCCTTATTTGCAGCTCTGATATCTACACTTTATATTCGAGCTTAAACTTATCCAGTGTATTATTTGACTCCTTGATCGTGAGGGCAAGCTTCGCCACCTTATTTCCTGGTGGTTCATCCTCACATACCTACATGTACGAAACTATGTTGTAAGTCTTAGCAATGGCCTTCTCTAGTTATTCTTATTGCTTCTATGCCTCCTCCCTGTCCTTCACCAATTGTTCCAACTCCTTCTTCATTGATGCTTTTTCTAATTCCTCCTTTCTTTTTAACAACCACATATGGTGTTCCATCCTGCAATTCCATGGTGATACCTTGATGAAATTCATGTAGCGCCTGGAGGGGTAGCATAACAAAACTCATCTAGACATTGCGCCATGATTTGTATCGCTCTTTGACTGTTGGTTCTTCAAACTTTAGTGCTCTAACTAGCTCCTCCAACATCCTAACTCTAAAATTTGTTTCAATTCTTTTCTCTAGCTACAATGGTTGGGTTAATTTCTCTGGTTGCTTCACTGTTTGTGGCAATGCCTTCAATGCCATGATGACTTATTTTACCTCAGCCAATATCACTTTGCAGCGATCATCGATCTAGTCCCAAGTTTCTATGGTGATCTCCTATATCTTCTCTTTTATTTCTTTGATGTCACCATCAATGAGGACAAGAGACACCAATCCCTTGGCCTTATCTACCTTTTTCTTCTTCCTTGGTTGCATTTTTACTACAGAGGGTGAATCTCTTGATACCCCTACATCGCTTAGGTGTTCTTTGTGATCTTGCCCGCGCCCTATTTCTTATGTTTCTACATCAATGCCCTTTCTACTTGTACTTTCACCCTACGAGGTACCCTTCTCTACTCCACTGGGTGGATTCATTCATTCCTCCATCTATCTCTACACTAGCATGAGAAAATAATCTTCTATCACCAGATATGGCAATGGATGTCATATTTCAATTAGGTCCTCCATAACTTCCACATATGCCCTGTGAAATTCTACCTTAAACTCTGCGATGTGACAATATTGTTTGTACAAGCTTGGTGAAAGCCTGGGATACTGATTCACCACCATATGAAAATCCATCAACATCAGCACAAAGAAAATGTGGTTTTCTATTCTGCGGGTTACCTCCTTAGTAAACCATAATAAGCATACCTCGTTGCTTCACATACATCCACCTTAATAGATGGGATTTGAGAATCTTCTAGTTCCTTCCATTCAATGAGTGCAATAAGAATTAACAATTAGGCATCGTGGAAGGTCTTTCCTTCTTCCTACGCTTCCCTGCACTCTGTCAAGAACTCTCTACATAAATAAGAGGCTCAGCTGAATTGGACCCCTGCGCTACACTGTGCAGCTAAAGACACTATTGTTGTAGGCACCTCATTGGCCCTATACTTCCTCATGATCTTGCCCGCTAGGATGTGTGCGGAAAAGCGCACCCCTTGGTCCTCTATAAAGTTTATCTCATATCCCCTGGACTTCTTTACTAGTTCAAACTTATCCTTCATTCTTTGCACCACCTCCTCATCTTTCTTTTTACCCACAAACACATCTGCGAGGTCTTTTCCTTGATGCGGTAGCGTTGTTTATTCACCTGATGAGCATCTCATCAACTGGTATCCTCATCCCTAGCCAAAGACTTCCATAGTGCACTAGTGCGAGGAGTTATCACACATAGGCTATGTTGGACCAAACTTTGGCCAAATGTGGCATTTTCAACATGTTTAATACAATAAATTATATCCATATATTATTATTAATTTATATAATACTAATTATATTTAATATTAATTATTATTGTTATTGATTTTACATATATTTTTATTATTTATTATTAATTTATATATTTTATATATTAATAATTTATTAACTTTTACTTTTTACAATAATTTATTATTCTAATTAAAAAACAATTACATTAAATTTCCTTTATTTTTCCTTGACCTAATAATTCAAGATTTTAGCCATTTGGTTTTTTTCCTATGAAATTCTTGAACCAACGCTTCACCTCCACTTTTCTTCTCTTCTCTATCCCTTCTCTATCTTGAATTTATAACTTTCCTTCCTTCCTTTTTCTCCTTGACTTTTTTGTCCTGATGATGAGTCTGGTTAATAGATTCTAAACATTGACCTATCAAAATGTCTAATGTGGAGTTTACTTCGGCAATATCATGTATCAAATCACAAGCCCACAGAATCTAAAAAAACATATTTCTATGTTTTTAGCTTTCCCATTTGTGAGCTGCTAAACCCCAAACTATGTATTCTAAAGAAAAAAATTATTCCTTTGTAGAAACGGTTTAAATGTTGTTTGCAACATTATATGATTCATAAAAAATCTAGTGTAGGAATTCCAATCCCTCAAAGAAATCATATTATTTTATTTAGTTTTACAAGTTAGAAACTTTCTTTAGAATTTCTTAGGATCTAGCTTAGATAGGTGTAAAAGCTGATCTTGCTATATATTTTCCTCTTTTAATTTGGGCTTTGTACCAACTATTTTGTCAAATTTTAGGGACTCATTAGAGGAATCCCTAGTGGATTTTCTAACATTCTTACACTCCTCATTCTATTTTGTTTTTACTCAACAACTTCATAGAGAATGTATTGATGAAAGTGGAGAGGGTTATCATAAAATCATGATAGATGTATTCAATATTGTCCTTAGTTGATAGGATATCTAATTCATTATTTAAATCCTTTAGAAAATATCAATGTTAATTTTTTAAAGATCAAATACTTTTTTCTATCATAATTCTCTTATATGGGGTTTTGTGTGTGACAAAGTTTAGATTTGGGGTTAAATTTCATGATTTGAATCACACTCATGGTCATTTAAGATGTCAATATCTACTATTTGTTGCATTTGGTGATATCAGATATGGAATATTCCCTACACCACTACTGCCAAGCTCATGGATGCAAGTCATCCTAAATGATTTTGGACATTTTTTTAAACTACTATAAATTATCATATATTGAGAACTATAAAGCATGATTGGCTAAGACCTAAACATTTTCTCAACCAAGTCTTTAAAGTTTCCTTTGTGTCTACTAATTAAGCCAAAGTCCTCATCTAGTCATATAGGACTAGAGTTGGAATCATTGCTTAAAGCAATACCTTTATTAGTTCTTATTCTAGTATTAAAGTCTACAAGAAATAGGATATTGCCTTCATTTGTCAATTTTTCAATATCTTATTATAATTCATTAAAAGGGCAATTATTATCTAGATTGTTTTTCTTATAAAAATCAGAATTAATAGGTGCAAAATCACATATCGCTATGTAAATATTTTTGGCATTAATATGTGAAATATCCATCGCACATGTATAATTGAAATAGTCTTTCATATGAAGCCTAATATGAGGGAAAATGTTCCTCTTTATCTCATAAGATTTTCCTCCAACCATACGTGATAGGACCTATTGTTATATATCAACCACAATACAAAACCTCCCATTTTAGGGACCTAGGCTTCTTCCTGCTCCCAAGCTTCAATAAGAACTATAATATCAATTTTTCTCATGATCCAACATCATGTCATGCGACCTATGCTCCATGGAAAGCCACAATATTAGTTCCAAGGGTGGATACAAAGTGTCCTAAATTCCAATTTTAATTGTCTTTTCTTATGTCTAATCCCTAATAATAACTTAGAAATGATATTTCTAATTATCATCTATTTTCCTTCCTTCTTAGTTTCTTTTACGTTTTGAATTTTCTTCCTCAATTCAACATGATCTTCTAGAATTAGATATTTATTCAAAATATTCTTAACTGTTTGGGTCTTGGAATTTTACTGAGTATGCCATATATATGGGTGTTAGATCTTATCTTAACATGGATGGACTAATTCTTATGCTCAATTAGTTTTCTCAATCTCTTTGCTTCTATGAGACTAGTTGTTTCAATTGATAGTTTACAATGTATTTCTTACTTGACAAGAGTTAGTGTGTCCTCTCTTTTTCTCCTCTTTCAAGCCAAAAATTATGAGATTCGAGTTTCTTTTGTTGTGTTCATGGTCTAAATCTATAAGCTTATTCATTTCCTCTTTGTTAGATTTGATATCTTGTTTACTTTTTAGACCATTTAATTGTTATTTACCTTTTCTTTTAGTTCATAAATTCTAGTTCTAATTTGATTCGTAAACTACCATGGATATTCCACTAGAAAATTCATTGCAATGGATCTGATAAATATATAATTAAAACTCCAAAAATATACACAATTAGGGTTTATTCCTCATAATATTTATGGATATTTATATTATTGTTTATTGTTTATGCATGAACATCGAAATTTCCTAAATTCCAATTTTAATTGTCTTTTCTTAGCTTATCTTAACATGAATTGACTAATTCTTATGCTCAATTATTTTTCTCAATCTCTTTACTTCTATGAGACTAGTTGTTTCAATTGATAGTTTACAATGTATTTTTTACTTGACAAGAGTTAGTGTGTCCTCTCTTTTTCTCCTCTTTCAAGCCAAAAATTATGAGATTCGAGTTTCTTTTGTTGTGTTCATGGTCTAACTCTATAATTTTATTCATTTCCTCTTTGTTAGGTTTGATATCGTGTTTACTTTCTAGGCCATTTAATTGTTATTTACCTTTCGTTTTAGTTCATAAATTCTAGTTCTAATTTGATTCGTAAACTACCATGAATATTCCACTAGAAAATTCATCGCAATAGATTTGATAAATCTATAATTAAAAATCCAAAATTATACACAATTAGGGTTTATCCCTCATAAGATTTATGGATATTTAGATTATTGTTTATTGTTTATGCAAAAAAAAAGAACATCGAAATAAAAGATCATGAAACCATATTTGACACAAAGTAGATCTTGGGAAACCCTTTCAAGGGAAAACGCAGCTAGAAGGTGTGGTTGCTCTAGTCTCTTTCTATGAATAGAAACTAGTTGCAAGCACATAGAAGTAAGGCACATGGCTCATGGGCTACTAAAGTGCACAAATCCTTCTGTGTGCTCTCTCCTTATCCTTCTCGGATACTCTAATTGTCTATGGAACAAATGGAATAAAAAATAATGGAACCCCTTTTCCTCCTAGTGGCCCAGTTATAACACAACGCAATAGCCTACTAATGATTAGATTTGACAATCTCAACTCATGAATAGAGTTATAATATGGACTCTTGTAGAGCATCCTTTATCATAATCATGTGAATAACCCCTTTTCCATGAATTATGGGGATGACATGGCAACCTCTCAAATCATGATAGTGAAGATAGGAAGGTCAACTTCAAAGTGACATAACTTTTGCATACAGAGTCTGATTGAGGTTATTCTTGCATTGTTGGAAAGTTCTTTGTGTGTGGAATAGGGTAAAAATATTTTCACTAAATTAAAATAAATTTACCACCAAAAAACATCATTTTATGCCTCAAAATTCTCTCAAAAGGTTTCAAACCTTTATTTTTCAAACTAGGTCATGCCAATCAAACTAGTTTTGCAAGTTGATTCCTCCACTATTTCTACTCTGAAAACATCAATATGGATGAAAAAAAATATAATGATCTAATGTGGATCACACCTTCTTATTTTGGGAGGATTTTGGTCCACAAAATCATCTACTAAATGAGGCGAGGAAAATGTTTCCTCCACATTCTCTCAGGTGTACCAATGGGCCTTGCCTAAAAGTTAACCTTTCAACTTGATCTACCAAAGATCATGTTGTCACTACCTTGTAGTTCTCGACCTCTTCTACAAAATTGTATCATCTATGAATTCTGCATGAGCATATAGTGCCAAATCCTCTATAAAATATAAGACATGTTCCTCTTCCTGATCTAGCATGGAAGGCTTATTGAGCTTCAAATTCTCCACATTCACAACTATGTAAATGTGCATGTATGAATTTATGATAGGCACCGTTTTGGCCTGTAGCAGACCTCAAAAAACGTCATTTAGGGGGTCAAAACTGCTCCAGAAGTTTAGGACCTGAAAAACTGCTAAAAATAGTAAATGTTGAAATAAACAAGGAAACAGATAAAACTCAGTGGAGGTCTAGCTGGAATAGGTGGGTGGCCACCAATATCCACTTAGATCAGGCGTCCCCCCTTAGGAAGCAATGGTCCCCATTGCGTGTAGATCCTCCATGAGGTAAGGAAATTTTTGTTTAACCTGGTCCTTGGTTAACCACTTTCCCTAGTGAAGGAGTTTGCTTGCTTTGACAACTCGAGATGAATCCTCTATTGGCGAGTGTTCTTGATCTGCATGTCCATGATCTGATCAGTTGTGGCTTGTTCCATGCAGTCCGGGTTGAGTTCTGTTGGTGTGAGTTGTTCTGCAATGTCAGATGTGTCCAACAATGGTGGAAAGTATGGTCGAAAGCAGTCTACATTGAACACTAGGTATAGACCAAGGAACATTGGGATGTTGAGCTCGAAGGAATTGTCACAAACAAGCTTGGCGATGGTGTATGGCCTATATCGAAGTGAGTGAATCTTGCGGTGGGGTCCAGTGAGGCGCTCCTTCTGCATATGTAGCCAAACTTTGTCACCCACCTGGAACTTGTGCGACACTTGATGTTGATCATGGTGTTGCTTGTACTTAGCATTGGATTTTTCCAATACATCATGAAATTGCTGGTGGATATGTTGAATGTCCTCAATGAAGTTGTTAACCCTGTCAGCTTTGGACTGAACGTGAGTTGAATCTGCCTGAGTTGCTACAAATGGTATGGCCACATCAATGGGACATAATGGCTGAAATCTCCACCCCACCTAAAAGGTGTTGTGGCCTGTTAAGCTGTGGAGAACTCTATTGTAGCTGTGTTGAACATAGGGGAGACTTTCATCCCATGTGCGTGGATGCTTTGATGTGTACATACGCAGAATGTGTACGATCATCTTGTTGACAACCTCTATTTGGCCATCAGCTTGGGGATGGAAAGTTGTGTACTTAGTAAGTTTTGTATCCAGCATTGACCAGAGACTTGACCAAAATGCACTCAGGAATCTGTTGTCCTGATCTAAGACAATGGACTGCGGGATCCCAAAGTGTACCCACACTCGCTCAAAGAATATCTTAGCAGTGACCTCTGCTGTGATACTCTTCTTGCAGGCCACCATGATGGCCATCTTAGAGAATCTGTTGATGACCACGAAAACATATTCAATGTTGTGCTTAGTAGAAGGGCAGCCTGACATGTAATCCATGGAGATAGATTCCCAAGGTTGACTAGGAGTAGGTAGAGGAGTATGCAGGCCTTGCTTCTTGATGGTTTGTTTGGAAATGGCGTAGGCGATGTAGGATCTAATGTACTTACCAACATCCTGACGAAGTTTCGTCCAATAAAAATATTTATGAAATATTGCCACTATTTTCTCTAATCTGAAATTTCCAGCGACCCGACTGTAGTGTGCCTCCCAAATCATCTTGGCACACTCGCTTAAAGGAACACATATGTGTCCCAGGTAGCATAACAGTGGATCCTGAAGTTGAAATTTTGAAACTTTCTTCCCTTCAAGGAGTGTCTGGTATGTGCTACCGAATTATGGATCCTTCTGGTAAAGATGCGGCAACCTTGAAGTCTCATGTCCACAGAAGTTGAGCACAACGATCAGCACCATGACTAGTGGTTGGTTGAGGCAGTCTGCAACATTATTGGTGTTGCCCTTCTTGTACTTAATGTTCAAATCGAATTGTTGCAAGTAGGTGGACCATTTCTGATGGAAATTGTTCTGCAACTTCCCTTGCGTATGTATGAACTGCAGGGGTTGGTGGTCTATGTGGATGATCGTTTCCTTCCCCATAATGTAATGCTTCCATTGACATTAGGCCTGCACAATGGAATACATTTCTTTGTCGTAAGTGGGATACTTGCAGATTGTGTCTGAAAGTGTCTCACTATAGTAAGCCACTAGATGACCCTGCTGAGCAAGAACTGCACAAATAGCATAGTAGAAGGTGTCTGTCTCAATCCAAAATGGTTGTTGCAGGTCTAGTAATGTGAGCACTAGTGCAGAGTAGAGGCGATGCTTCAACTCGGAAAACACCTTCTATTGGGTTTCAAACCAAAAAAAAAAAAATCGCTCCACCCTTAGTCACTTGACTTAAAATCCAAGGGATATGTGATAACCCTAACATAAACTTGCGGTAGAAATTGGAAAGACCCAGAAAGTTGCGAAGCTATGTAAGAGTGGTTGGGGTTGGCCAATACCGAATGATTTGTATCTTGGCTGGGTCGACATGCACACCCTTCTCATCAATGATGCACCCCAGATATTGAATATGGGTCATGTCAAAAGTACATTTCTCCAAATTGGCACATAGCTTATGTTGTCGCAGGGTTTGAAGGACTTGTCAAATATGGTGGAGGTGCTCTTCCCAACTCTGGTTGAAGATCAATATTTCATATAAATACACCACCACAAATGCATTAGTGAAGGTGCGGAAGATGTCGTCCGTCAATCTCATGAAATTTGTGGGGGAATTTGTCAACCTGAATGGCATGACCAACCATTCTAAAAGGCCCTCCTTGGATTTGAAGGAAGTCTTCCACACATCGGAGGGTTCGATAGGCACCTAGTGATAACCAGACATCAAGTCAATCTTGCTAAAATATTTGGCACCCTTGAGCTAGTCCAGAAGGTCATCAATTCATGTTATTGGGTACCTATTCCAGACAATGATCTTATTCAATACTTGATAGTCAACACTGAGTCTCCATGTCCTATCCTTCCTTTGTACCAATATAATCAAGCTCCCATAGGGTGATGAGCTTGGCCTAATGTGCCTTTCTTGCAATAGTTCCTGAATCTTCCTCTTGATCTCATCATTCTCCCAAACAGAGCATTGATATATCAATCCATTGGGTAGTGGCATGCCCGGGGTCATATTGATGGAGTGATTGACCTAATAAGGCAAAGGTACCCCTATAGTCGAGGCAAAAATGTCCCTGTACTCCTCCACGACCTTGTCTATTTGTTGTTGTTGTGTAGAGGACCCCTGCCTGGAATTTGTGGCCTCAACCCTCTTCTTTCCTTAAGGGAGAATCATAAGGAAAATAATTTTCCTAGTCTTGGAAATGATCTTACTACATTACTTTGCAGTGATCAAAGAGATGGCAGTAGATGGGGCTACCTCTGGTATCCTGTACAAATCATAGAGTGAGGTCTAGACTCATATACAACATTTCAATTCCACAAGTATGGTTGTCCTAATAATACATCACAAACTTCAAGAGGAGAAACATCACACAATACCTCATACATGAAGGGATTGATGCAGTAAGGAAGGCAACAATGTTGGCTAACGTGGATATCGCGTCCTTGGTGAAGAAACTTGATGGTGTATGGTTGCATATGTGTTATCGTCGATAGGCCTAGTTGCTTCATGACCTCTACTAAAATGAGGTTCTTTTGGCTCCTATTGTCGACAATGAAATGCAATGGAGAACCCTTCACCCACATCTATGAGTGGAAGAGGTGTTCCCCCTCCTCTAGATATTTAGGCTCATTCTTTTAGATCTTGGTGATAGCTACGGTGGCACTGGGCTCCATATCAATGATTTGCTACCCTTTTTCATTCCCCTTGTCAGGTTCTGACTCAGAGTCAGAACATGCATCTGAATCAGAAGCCTTAAGCTTGGCCACCAGTGACTGCTTGGCCCGACACTTGCTTGTGTTGTGAGTGGAGCTCTTATGGAACTCACACCATTTTCCTGTGTCCTTCCTTGTCTTCATGGTTTTTTTATTTTCTTGTAGCTTCAGTGGTTTGTCCTGGGTCACCCCGCCTTAGCTTTGGATTTTGTCCTGTGGTTTGGGGATGTATTTTCCTTGCTTCAGATTCACATATCCAAAGTATCGCTTCTTCTATTTAAACTTTTTCTCAATCTTGAAAGTGTATTGGTATGTCGTGTTGAGCGAGGAGATGTCTAGGAACTCCATCTCATCCTGGATGTACTTGTGTAGACAATCGTGATACTTGAGGACCAAATGTCGCTTAGAATCCTTGATACCAAACTTCATGCGGAGGGTATGGAAAAAATTTGTGAAATCCGACACATCTTGGTTCCTTACCTGTCATAGCATGGTCCACTTTATGTATTTATCTTCATAGCTCCCAACAGGGTAATATTGTTCCTTGATAGCATCTTGGAAAGAATCCCAAGTGGGTTCGACTGAAAACAATGAGGATTCCCTCTCATCCTTTTGTTCACAGTAGGTTTCCCACCAGTCCTTGACGTGTAGGGAAGCTTTGAGAAGTAAAAAGGTAATATTTTCTCGATTGGAAAAGTCATGAACTGAAAAATATCCTTCCAACATATTCAACCATTTAGCTATTACATCTGCAACTATCTGGCCCTCAAATATGGGAATATCAAAGTTAACTTGTACCTTAAAAGGAGTGGCACCTCCAAAGTGGCTGATGGATGAATATGTGCCACCTGTAGGCAGTCATCAAAGGATCTGGGAAAAGTCGCTCGAGAGCTTCCTCGAGCAATATCTTGAAATGAATTCCTACCCCCTCATCTTTCTTTTCTTCCGCCATGGGAGGTTGTCGAGGTCTGTGAGGTTGGTCTTGCAAAGGTTCAACCAGTTCGAGCCCTAACTCCTTATACCTTGACCTTGTTGGGAACATGCAAAGAAAAATAGAGAAAGACAAGATTGATCTAATACTGTTGATCTGAACTTAAACAAGAGTGCAATCAATTACAGATATAACCATAAATATAGAGATGCAGTAGAAATAAAACTTCATTTCATTAATATCAAAATATTGAAATATTATTACAAGAAAAATGGAAATAAACTAGCTCGGGCAATGGTAGCTTATCTCTGAGAAGAGATGTAGCGACTAAATGCCTCTGAACTATGTTATAATGAGGCTCAAGGGCCTATTTATTATTGAACAATAAGAGAAAACCATAAACAACCAAAACCCTAACCCTAGGAGATGTAGCGCCAAGAGTTTGTGGGCCCCGTTGGGGTTAGTTGGGTAGCCAACTTCCCGAGGTCGTAAATTGGTCATATTATCTTTGTTTGGCATGTATGATACCTTGTTGGAAAGGTGTCTCTGAGTACTATAGGTTTTGCAACACAAGCTTGCAGCTAACCTCAAAAATACACTATTTAGGGGGTAAAAACTACTTTAGAAGTTCAGGACATGAAAAACTGCTGAAAATAGTAAATGTTGAAATAAACAAGGAAACGGATGAAGCCAATTGGAGGTCTGGGTGGAATAAGTGGGTGGCCACAAATATCCACCTGGATCATATTCATCAGATATGTGACTTATTGGCATCGACTATCTGACACATTAGAGCTGAGCAACGCATCGCCCGAATTGTGTAGAATAGTCGACACTTCAGTAAACGTTGGATATTCGACAGTGCATACATCGATTATATGACACAAAAATGGCCAAAATTGCCATTAAAAAATTGACGCTTTGAAGTTAGTTTTGAAATGCTAAAATTCATTGGATATCCAAAGTAGGAATTGTCATTAGAGAGGCACACATGTGTCGAATATCAAATGAGACACACGTTTCCTTCCATCACACCAAACGCAAAAAATTGTGACAGTTTTCCGTCATATATTTGAAAATTTGTTAGTTCAGTCCAACAAGAAGGATCGATGTTGTTGTGTCATATAATCAACAATAGACCTAGATTATGTGATGGGAGTTCTATCTCTCTGGCACTTCCTTCCATCGGTATGGATTAGGTAGTATGACATTGTAGCGTCGGATAGTCAATGGGTAACATTTTTGTCCGGAAAGAGTGTCATATGTCTGATGCTTCGTTTCGTTGGTTGTGCATCAAATATTTAACGATGGTCCTCACTGATAAGAGTCGAATATGTGATGGCTTGCATGTTCTGTCGCATATTCGATGGATTTATGCGAATATATATATATATAATTTGATGACTTTACATGAGGATAGTCATCAAACTCAAAGTTTCAAGTGATTAAGTGATATGGGAAATTTTCGTGAATGATTTCAAACAAAAATCCCCATTATACAGGACCTTTTACCGACACTTATTTGCAAGTGAAATCATGAGCAATGTGACTTATTAAAAAACACTTTAGAGAATCATCAACAAGAAAACAAGAAGTGATAATCAAGGAGCACAACCATAACTCAACAATATGATAACGGAGTTCGTCCAATGTGGACTATGTCTCCGGGCCTGGTGTGAAGAGTGGGGAGGTTGCTTCTTAAATGGTTGCAAGATGATGATGAGTACATGATGTATTCTTTGTCAATACAAAGATGAACCCCTTTTACTAGAGTAGCATGTCTCTCTACGAGATGTTATTCTATAAGAACTCTCACTCATAAAATATATCCTTCATCATGAAAAATAATTGTCTCTCACATAAAGTGGCATACAAGGATCCTCTCACAAAGTGGCATACATGGATCACAAAATAAAATCATCATCTCAACAAAAATCAAAATGAAGACATGGAAATAATTCATCTTATACCTCCAAGTCTAGGGGCGACCTGAAAATTGGCTACTTAAATGAAGGAACTTCCTGTGCCATCGCATTCCTTGTAAAAAACCATGAAATCTAACTGTAAATGTGACCCCTTTTTGACTCAGTCAAATCTAGGCTCCCCGAGAATCTCAAATATTCCTCAAAGATACTCTTATGTGGGTTGATTGAAATTCAGTTGCTCAGATGGAGAAACTGATCATGCCATTGCGTTCTTTATGAAAAATCAAGACAAATGAGTGTAAAGTTGGCCTAGTTCTGAAACTGTATTTTTTTGGCCTCCAGGGAATCTTTCAGATTCCATGCAGATTCATGTGTCAAGGTTCCAACTTCATGGTTCCACACTCAACATTATGCTTCTGAAAAATCCACTTCTTAGATCAAAAAATCGATTTCACCAGCAAACTCTTGGTGAAATTATGGTTTAGATGAGTATAATCTTGATATAATTCTGACTCTTTCAAAAATTAGCTCCAAGGAATCTAAAAGATTCTTCAAAGATTCCAAATTACGGTTCCACCACTCTAGGTTCCATCACTAATCAAGGTTTCTCCCTCGGTCTACATGTCGACATCATGATTTTGTGCATCCACCTGATGCTGGGTTCCGCTCTTTATTCACCATGGCCCTGCTTGGTGGTTTAATGGAAAAATCTTGATTTAAATATGTATGTGGTGGCGTTGTTTACAAAGCCCACCTTGTTGGTTGGGTTGTTATGATGTGAGTATTAATATCACATGTTGGTGGGGAGGTTGGCGGTTCCAACCCTTGCCCAACCATACATAGTGTGAAACAATTTTGGTGTTTGATTAAAATGGTGGAGTGTTAATTTTTGGCATATTGTATTGTCATATGGGTGGTTGTTTAACTGTTGGGTTGTATATTATATTTGGAGGTTGCTTGTTGGGCAGGTCGACCTATCCGATCGTGCAAGTTTGATCCCCTCCAGCCCCATTTAAATGTGTTGTGCCATATATATATGGTCTTTAACCATGTGGCCCATTGGGCTATTTATATTATACATTAAGTTGGGGGTTAGCAGGGCTGGCGCCCACCACCCCATATTATTTTTATTTTATTTTATTTTACTTATAAACACCAACCATTAAAACTCATTGAACGGATTGTGGGGGTCATAGGAAAAATTAAAGAGGTGACAAATTCATCAATTCCATTCGCCGCAAAGTGAAAAATTGTCACCTCGTTAGTAGGCACCAAATTTAGCGACTTCCACCAAATTTAGTCGGACCTCCAAATTTATTTAGTGACTTGCTAAACTTAGCTAGTGGGGTCAAGTTCATTTGCTGACTGGGCTGCCACATTAGCTTTGTGGGTCCCACTAGACCTACTGACTTTGCTGCACATATCATCTGTACATCCTGCCATGTGGTAGAAGGTTGAATTTGACTTTGAACCTTTTGTTATTTGGTAAAACTTCAAATTGCAATAAATTTCTCATATGGACTCATATTAAGGTGTCGTTTGCATGGTTGGAAAGATATCACCGAGATCTATGAGTTGGTTCTAGTTTCACTACATTTTAAAGACTTTGATTTTTGAGCCTCTCTAAAGCCACCTAGATCATTCCTCCCCACTGAGGAGATTTTGGTCCTTCAAAAGCATGAACACAATTTGCAATCTGATGTACTCCCTTATCTGCACAACAAGTTCCCTAACAGGACACACTTCCTTCTCCTTCACCTTTGTATTTTGGAGGCATAAGTGATGAACCGACACCTATACTCAGTGCAAACCTGTAGTAAAACTTGCAAAATACATGTTCTTACAAGACCAAACATAGCCCAAGCAACCCCATACTTGCCAAGATTTTATAACACACCCATTGTTCAAGTTTACATCAGAATCGTAACATAAACCATATCCCAAACCATCAACTAAAAGAACCAAAAATATCACCATGTTGCTTTCATAAGCGATGGTAAACACTTCTCACTTTTACAATTATTTCACAACATGTGATTTACAAAAATGTGGCCATGTTAAACTACTTAAAAATTCTACCCATCTCTTACCCAACCAAGTGAATGGGTTCTCTTCATGTAGTTGGCTTTCTCATTGATCAAGTTCATTAACTAGTTCCTTCGCAGGTGCTTTTTCCTTCCCGAAATGCTACTTTGGATGGAGCCTCCAACATGTGTCTCTCTAATATCCACCTATGTCACAATGGTTGAAAAATTTATTCTTCTACCATAATTTTCTATTCTTCTCCCTTTTTTAATGTGGAGAAGGGTCTTCTCATCCTATCCTCTTTGTTTCTGCCATTCCTTTCCAACACTCGGCAACAACATGGTTATAGAAGCCACAAAAACTACATGGTTTTATATGCCATAATTTTTGCTCATCATTAACAATTTTCCTATAATGAAAAATAACATTAGCATACTGAGACTTTATATACCTCGCTTGGTTGTCTTTGGTGCAATCCTAGCAATGAGAACTTGCCTTAGCTCTTCCTCTACAATGTGCACTATCATGGGAAGATTGTGATGTGTTCCCATCATCCTCTTTCCTTGATGGTTTCTGTAATGGATTGGATTCTTTGTCTAAAGAACCCCTTGCTTCTGCTACCTTCGAACACTCTCCTTAAGTGTACCCCAATCCTGCAAATCGAGGCCTTTGGACAACCTCCAATGGTTGAGTCATTCCTTGGCCATTAACACCAAATCCTCCTCCTTTATACCCCATCTTGGTAAGGAGTCTCATACCAGTTCTTGTAAGAGGTATCTCAATGCTCCCAACATAAATAACATCATGAGGAGAAGTTTTTTTTACCTTCGATCCAGTTGGTGATGCATGATCATTGACTTTGGTCGGATTTCCTTTGTTGGTGGAACATTCTCCCATATGTTCCTCCACATCCTACTCTAACATAAGCCTCAATTTAAGCTTCTATCCTTTTGCATCTTGGAGGAGTCTTCAAAGCTCTGCGTTCTCTACTTGAATGTAATGAATGATTTCCTCCAACACTTCAATTTTGGATCTCTTCAATCCTTTGCAAATGATGTCATTCACAATTCCTGGCAATAAAGTCAAACCACACTGATACCACTTGATCCAAGAAATTTTCATGAATGCTTTCAAACAAAAATCCCCATTATATAAGACGTTTTACCAACACTTATTTGCATGTGAAATCATGATAAATTTGACTTATTAAACAACACTTATGAGAATCATAAACATGAAAAAAAAAGTGATAATCAGGAGGCACAACCATAACTCAAAGATATTATAACGAAGTTCATACAATGTGGACTACGGCTCTGGGCCTGATGTCAAGAGTGGGGAGGCCACTTCATTAATTGTTACAAGATGATGATGAGTACATGATCTATTCTTTGTCAATACAAGGATGAACCAATTTTACTAGAGTGGCTTGTCTCTCCACAAAATGTTCTTCTATAAGAACTCTCACTCATTAAAACTCTCCTTCAGCATGACAAAATAACAATCTCTCACATAAAGTGGCATATAAGGATCCTCTCACAAAGTGCCATACATGGATCATAGAATTGAATCATTATCTCAGCAAAAATCAAATG
This sequence comes from Pinus taeda, assembly GCA_000404065.3. Classification (NCBI taxonomy): domain Eukaryota; kingdom Viridiplantae; phylum Streptophyta; class Pinopsida; order Pinales; family Pinaceae; genus Pinus; species Pinus taeda. The sequence goes on from APFE030203484.1 coordinate 58,719, forward strand.
AAGACATGGGGAAATGCATTTTATACCTCCAAGTCTAGGCAAGACCTGAAAATTGGCTACTCGGATGAAGGAAATGTTTGTGCCATCACATTCCTTCCTAAAATCCATGAAATTTGACTATAAACTCAACCCCTTTCTGATTCAATCAAACCTGGGCTCCCTAGGAATCTCAAAGATTCTCTTGCACAGGTTGACTGAAATTTGGCTACTCAGATGGAGAAATTGATCGCGCCATTACATTCCTTGTGGAAAATTGAGACAAGTGAGTATAAATTTGGCCTAGTTTTGAAACTGTCATTTTCAGGCTTCCAAGGAATCTTTCAAATTCCATGTAGATCCCTATGTCAAGGTTCCAACTTCATGGTTCCACCCTCAACATTCTATTTTTTAAAAATCAGCTACTCATATCAGAGAACTGATCACGCCATCAAACTTCTAGCATAATTCTAGTTAAGATGAGTATAAACTTGGTATAATTCTGACTCTATCAAAAACCAGTTCCAAGGAATCTGAAAGATTCTTCAAAGATTCCAAATCATGGCTCCATCACTACATAATCCATTACTAACGAAGTTTTTTTATTGATCTACATGTCAGCATCACAATTCTGCACGTCCTCCTAGTGTTGGGTTCCGCTCTTGGTTCCCCACAACTCCGTTTGGTAGTTGAATTCAAAAATATCGGCTTAAATATGTATGTGGTGGCATTGTTTACAAAGCCTGCCTTACTAGATGGGTGGTTATGGAGTGAGTATTAAGATCACATGTCGATGGGGAGGTCAATGATTCCAACCCCCACCTGATCATACATATTGTGAAACAATTTTTTCATTTGACAAAATGGTAGAGTTTTAATTTTTGGCATGTTGTATTGTTATATGGGCAATTATTTAATTGTTGCGTGGTATATTATATTTCCGGGTTTCTCGTTGGGAGGGCCAACCTATCCAGTCAGGAAGGTTTGATCCCCACCGACCCATTTAAATGTGGTGTTCCATATATATATATGGTCGTTAATCATGTGGCCCATTGGGCCTTTTATATAATACATTTGGTTGGGGGTTAATGTTAAAGAAAATGTAACTAGGTTCAGTCTTCATAATGACATGATCTTTGTAAATGATGTCATAAAGAGAATAAACTATTTTTGTATATCTTGCCTCGTGGGTTTCATGAGCAAGAAATTAATTAGGTCAAAGACTTCTTCTTGATGTCTTTAGGATTTTATTGCAATGTCAAATAATCATGTCATGTATGGAGAAGCTATTTAAGAGCCTATGTAAAATGTATTGGTGTCAAATTAGCCCTCCAAGACCAAGAAGAATCCTCCAAGATCAAGCTCACCAAAATCTACAAGAAAAACAACAAAGGAATATTATGTAGGCTCCAAAATGAATATATTAAATAATTGGAAGTTATGTCGACTTGGAAAAAGTCATGATTGTTCACACTCTCATGTCGGCTCAATATGGGAGCACTCACTACTATATATACCCACTTAGGGTCAGCTCAAAAGACAAGAGATCTTTGCAATTCCTCTATGAGATTTCATATAAGCATTGGGGTGCAGGTATATGCAATGAAGCAGAAATAGACCTCAAATAGGGTATCTGCAATCAATATGATAACCTCGCATTTCTCTCTCTGAAATTTCGCATGAAGGAGAAGGTCTGATATTAGGGCTTGGCTGCACCTCAATTGGGTATTAGGTGCAGTCATGGACAGAACCTCAAATACATCAATGAGGACGAAAATGAAGGTACATACCTCAAATAAATATGGCAGAAAATACCTGAGACAGAGCATATAGGATTCAAAGAAGGTCTAGGCTAGATATACTCTCGGCATAGACCTAATCCACATGATAATAGTCTCGATAGCATAGTGAAATAGATAGATTGTTACATATATTAAGGATCAATCTAGGAAAATAGATCTCGGTTGTATCCTTGTAGCAATGAATAGCAGTAACTCATATCTAGTCCCTCAACAAGAATTTCATGATGAAAGAAGTCTCAGTATACCTGTGATATGAAATCTTAATGTTTGGATCTACATCATAGTTGATCTCAAAATGATACAGTTGCAATAAATAATAATGATCATCATAAGGATTGGTCTCTACAATGTGTCAAGGATCATGATTTCACTGTGATCTCAATTTACACAGAAGATCAATCAAGGTGTAGCATTGATACTCTCAATAACCTTACAACAGTAATGGATTTCTTAAAGATACAGTAATGATGATCTCAGTAAGGATCTGAAAGCTCAAGATGCAATCTCAGTAATGTAGCAGTGGTGCAGATGATGATCTCATCAGTGTTTGAGAAAGAGGATTGAGGTATTAGTCTTGGAGAGGAAGATAGTTTCAAGGGTCGTGGTCTTGGTATTTGTCAATGAAATCTCTATAAGAACAATTTTGCGTGGGTTTTCCTCTCCAAGAGGGAGAGGTTTTGGCCCTAGCAGAAAGCTAAATAATTGTGTTCTTGTCTCTTTTGTTTTCATAGTAGTTTGATGAAGGAATCACACATACTAATAATGAATGAAACATTAAGCTAAGATAAATAATATAAATTCTTCACAAATTGTTATCATGTTAAAGAAGAATCACCTTAATATGACAGCCCTAGATTCTTCAACATGGTATCAGAGGGATTGGTTCAACAGTTAAGGAAAGGGGAAAAAAAGAGACATTCAGAGGTCAAGGCATCAATCTAGTTGATGGATCTACAATCAAAGAATGAGAGCTAGATTCAAGAAGCAGTCTACAACAAAGGGTTTGAAGGACAACAGTCAAAAGATGAAAAATTCATGGCAATCACTTTGGTGACTCCCACAGTTTTTATCTATGCCACAATGATCTCAATCATTCCACAATGGCATTACTTCTATAATCTTGACATCTCGGATTATTAAAATCTTGATGCTTAAGGGCATACAAAATCATATCACCTACAACATAGTAATGGGTCTCACAACACTTCATTCATAAGTAATATGGACAGAATTTGATGTAGAATGAAGATGTTCATTGACTCAACCATAATAACTCTATATGATGTGTCTCTATACATCATGACAAGCAACCTCAAGTTGATGCTACAAGGATTAGATATTCAAGTCAAATTTTTTTTAAGGCTTGAAGATAAGCTTCAACAGGGATCCTATCTGGAGGTAGCATCAATGCATCTACCTCAATGATCAAGGTGAAGATCTCATCTTCACGTATCAAGTCAGTATCTTTTATTTATCAAGGTGAAGATCTCATCTTCACGTATCAAGTCAGTATCTTTTATTTTATAATCAAGTTTGGTTTAATGACTTCATCATTGCAAGAAGATCTATGGGTTAGATAGGTCATCAAAAGGTCTTGCAGTGGGATTGACAGAAACCTTATGAAGAAGTGAAGTTAGCACATCAAGGTCTCCTTTAAATTCATAAGAACTTTTAAGGTTCTATGAAGTAAGAAAGGAGACACGAGAAGGGTACATGAAATACTAGAGGATATACTCCCTGAAATTAAGTGCAAAAGGTGCCAAATAATGAAGAAATATCTTCATGAGATCTCAATTGATATATCTGGGAAAATGATGAATAGACAATCATCATCAATAAGAAAAGTGGAAAATGTGTATGAACAAGAAGGTCACCTGGAACAACAGTTTTTGTGGTCTCTATGTCAGATAGAGAAAGACAAGTTGATAGAACTCAAATAAGTGCATATCAGTAAAGGAAGGTTAACAAGACAAAATAGTACTATGGAACTCATCTCACCGAAAGAATGGAGGTAGCTGAAGAGAGATTAGAGAAAGAGGGAATAATGGACCTCCATTATAAATGAGATGGTATCCCTCTCAAAAAGATCCTATTAGAAGTCCTTGCATATATGATCATGGTAAGAAGATGCATCATGACATCATGAAAACAAGAGCTCATATGAATCATGGACAATATAGCTCTTGGGAATATCATTGTACATTGATAGAAAGGACGAAGTCATCAAGGTCAAAGGGAACATTTTCCAGATGGGGATATACTCAATTTTGAAGAGTATCTTAGCAGAGGATCCCCTAGTCTAGGAAGGAAACAAGAGTTTCATTGGGATTTCCAACTTATGGAAATACTGAGATGAAGGAATGATGGCATAATGAAGCTGATCAAGGGATTGAAGATCCGTTCATTCAAGAAAGCTGCAAAAAGTAGCCTTAAGGAAAAATGAGGTATGTATACTTGTAATTGTATTTGTATTTGATATTTTGATGTCATGTTATATGGTTGTAGATAAAAAGGATCAAGAATAATCAAAAGGAAAAGGATCTCCTCCTCTGAAAGGATGCAGGAAGACAAGTCAAACTACATGAAATCAACATAATATGTCCTCATAATGTAGTATGAGGTAGTTGATGACAAATGAAGAACTATGAAATCTTCTGGGAATGAAATATATGAGGATGGAAGAGATCGTGAAGTATGCAACCTTGATGAAGGCAATCAATATCCAGAAGATCGGGAAGACTTGACCAAGAAATCTCCAGGAAAGATGTGAAGACTCTGATGGAAGTCTGAAAGGATGAGGACCCTTGACAATAGATATCATTGGGATATGTTTCAACATGTATGCAGGATGATTGATACCTACAAGAAGATGTCACTGGAAGAAGGCCATCACCAAAAGGTAATATGTAATTTGCTTTTGGTGTCTGGCCTCTTGGAAAAATCTGGGTATGTGTGCAAGATCAAGGAAAGGAGAGTTGTGAAGGATGTCAAAACTATGTACCTTGTGATCGAGAGCAATTATTGTTGAAGGAAAGTGAAGACAGATGAGCTTATGAAGGAAGCCCCAAATGTAAATCCAAGGAGGATACTTTCCAGGAAAGAAGGAATGACATGACGGAGGAAAGTGATGGATGGTTGAACCCTACATGTGAAGAAATTAATGACATCAAAGTATTGAATCGTCAGTCAACTAGAAGACCCTATAAAGCATTGATGATAGAGTCCTAGGTAAGAGGGAGCTCTGGGAAGTTCCTATGGGCAAAGGAACTCGAGCAAGCTTCTAAGTAAAATGAAACTTGCAACTCATCCCTAGTTAAGAGGGAGATTTAGAGATGACATTCTTGTCTTTAGTTTGGAAGAAATAATGGAGGATTATGTAATCATCTAGCATCTGACACTCTTTGAGGATGTGGTAGGGAATCCAAGACAAGAGTGGGCAAGAGAACCGATATTCTTGAGGGTTGGGAACCCAAGATGAGAATAGTCCTAGTAGGTCATACTCGGAGAACACCCAGGTGGGTATGACCCTAAGAGAGACAATGATGATGTGATTCTATCAGTCATTGGTCTCGCCAACATTGTGCTCTGATCTAAGTGAGAGATGGAGCTGTTAGTCAAGGCTTTGCTAAATGGAAACAATGTTGGTTGAAATGATGTTATAATAGAAGGATTGTAAATACGATTCTTCTTATGAGAAATTATTCATATTGAGAATGCGCAAGTACCATTATGAATATCTCCCTAGTTAAGAGGGAGTGTTGAAGAAAATGTAACTAGGTCCGGTCTTCATAATGACATGATCTTTATAAATGATGTAATAAAGAGAATAAACTATTTTTGTATATCTTGCCTCATGGGTTTGATGAGCAAGAAAGTAATTAGGTAAAAGACTTTTTCTTGATGTCTTTAGGATTTTATTGTTATGTCAAAGAGTCATGTCATGTATGGAGAAGCTCTTTAAGAGCCTATGTAAAATTTATTGATTTCAAATCAGCCCTCCAAGACCAAGAAGAATCCTCCAAGAGCAAGCTCACCAAAATCTGCAAGAAAAACAACAAAGGAATATTATGTCGACTCTTAAATGAATATATTAAGTAAATGGAAGTCATGTTGGCTTGGAAGAAGTCATGATTTTTCACACTCTCACGTTAGCTCAATATGGGAGCACTCACTACTATATATACTCGCTTAGGGTCAGCTCAAAAGACAAGAGATCTTCACAATCCCTCTCTATGATTTCGTATAAGTATTAGAGTGAAGATATACACAATAAAGGAGCGAAAACCTCGCATAGGGCATCTGCAATCAAGATGATAACCTCACATTCCTCTCTCTGAAACTTTGCATGAAGGAGCAGGTCTGAAATTAGGGCTTGATTGCACCTTGATTGGGTATTAGGTGTAGTCATGGCCAAAACCTCGAATACATCAATGAGGACACAAACGAAGGTATAGACCTCAGATAAATAAGGCAGAAAATATCTTGGACAAAGCATATAGGATTCAAAGAAGGTTTGGGCTAGATATACTCTTGCTATAGACCTAATAGAAATGATAACAGTCTCGGTAGCATAGTGAAATACATAGATTTTTACATATGACGAGGAGCAGTCTAGGCAGATAGATCTCTGTAGTATCCTTGTAGCAATGAACAGCAGTAACTCAGATCTACTCCCTCAGCAAGAATTTCAATATGAAATAAGTCTCAGCATACCTGTGATATGCAGTCTTAATCTTTGGATCTACATCATAGTTGATCTCAAAATGATACAGTTGCAATAAATAATAATGATCATCATAAGGATCAGTCTCTAAATGTGTCAAGGATCATGATTTCACTGTGATCTCAATCTACATGGAAGAGAAGTCAAGGTGTAACATTGATACTCTCAATAGCCTTACAGCAGTAATGAAGTTCTTGAAGATACAGTAATGATGATCTCAGTAAGAATCTAAAAGCTCAAGATGCAATCTCAGTAATGCAGTAGTGGTGTAGACGATGATCTCAACAGTGTTCGAGAAAGAGGATGGAGGTCCTGGTCTTGGAGAGGAAAATAGTGTCAAGGGTCATGGTCTTGGTATTTTTCAATGGAATCTCTATAAGAAGAATTTTGCATGGGTTTTACTCTCTAAGAGGGAGAGGTTATGGCCCTGGCAGAAAGCCAAATGATTGTGTTCTTGTCTCTTTTGTTTTGATAGCAATTTGATGAAGGAATCACACATACTAATAATGAATGGAACATTAAGCTAAGATAAATAGTATAAATGCTTCACAAATTGTTATCATGTTAAAGAAGAATCACCTTAATATGACAGCCCTAGATTCTTCAACAATTAGCGAGGGTGCGGACCTACCACCCCATATTATATTTTTATTTTTATTTTTATATTTATAATAACCAACTAATAAAAACCTGTCGACTAGATTGTGGGGGTCATAAGAAAAATTAAAGAGGCGACAAATTCCTTAGCTCCATTTGCCTCAAAGTGAAAAATTGTTATCCCATTAGTGGAAACCAAATTTAGCAACTTCCACCAAATTTAGTTGAACCTCCAATTTTAGCAAACCTCCAAATTTAGTTAGCGACCTAATAAATTTAGCCAGGGGCCAAGTTGGTTTGTTGACTGGGCTTCCACATTAGCTCTATGGGTCCCACAAGGCCTGCTACCTTCACTGCCACATGACTTTTGTACATCCTGCCATATGGCAGAAGGTTGGCTTTGACTTTGAATTTGACTATGACTTTTTGGTTGTTTGGTACAAACTTCATATTGTAATAAATTTCTCATACGAACTCAAATTGAGGTGTTGTTTGCATTACTAGAAATATCTTGTTGAGATCTACAAGTTGGTTCTAGTTACACTACATTTTAAACACCCCAATTTTTAGCCTCTCTAGAGCCACCTAGATCATTAAGCAATGATCTAAATCGAAAAATTTAGAAGCTTTTTGTTAGATTTCTAAGTGGATTAAAAAACAAAAGTTGAGATGGTATCTATAACACAAATTATGAAGCATTCCTCTGCAATACAATCCTAATTCTTAATTAAGTAGTCATTTCATTACTCTTATTCTTTTCCATGATATCTACATGCATAATATTCTCTTGTACTATTCTTCATAGTTTTCTCTATGTAACTAGAGTTATTAGATTCTCTTAGGCACATAAGTAGTTTGCATGTATAATGGATGCATTAATATACCATGAAAAGGATTTTTCAATGTAAAATAGGATGCTTAGAGTTTTTTTAATAGTTGGTAGGTGCAAAGATGATATACCACACTAATACTCTCTTTTGTATTTAAGATTTTAGGAAGTGACTCATTTTAACCTTTCAATAATTATCACTTAGGTTCCTAATAAATGTGAGTAGAAGCGTAAGCATTGAAATTCTAATATTATAATGAGAGAAGATAATATCACATAAATCACATGACTATGTGCTAAAGCAAACCTGCAGTCTACAATGAACTTCAATTGAACAAAGTTTTTTTTATGTATGCTTTGTTAGGCCAAACTAAACCACAATATGTGATGCTTTATGGTGTGATAGCATCAAAGAGTTAGGCGATGGGAAATTATTAATATATGACGCAAGGATTATTAATGTGGAAAGAATCCCAACACCAGGAAGGTCAATTTCAAATTAACAAACCTTTTTGTGTATGCTTCACTATCTCAAAACAATCCTTAATATGTAAATCCTGAATATTTAATATCACCAAATGGTTAGGCACATGTTGACAATATAAGATAATTTGCAACATCACATAAACATTGACCATAACTCAAAACCAACTTATAATATTGTGTTAAGATAGTTTGCAACATCACATAAACACCAACCATAACCTAAAAACATATCACAACATATACATAAAAAAATATTAACAATATTAATATTAAAACTAACATTATCATTAAATTACAAGTTTAAAAATATATCAATATAATAAAACCATCGATAATGGTACTAAAACTAATGTAACTTTGAACAACCATATATATGAAGCTTAGTGGTTAGTAAAGACAGATAATTAGGAGGCATGGGGGTGTTGGCGTCTAATAATGGAGTATTCTAATAAATAGATAGTCACCCATAGATCAAAATGGATTATAACATATAGTATTTCAATATTTATATTGTTAAATTTAAATTTAAATATAAATTTAAAAGACATAGATTATATATAATTTATTTCAATCCTCTCAAATGATATTTTTAATAGAAAATTATTAGGCCACATTGTAAATAAATAAAAGATTTACATAGATTCTTTGACCAAATTGCTTTACTAAGAATGTTATGGGGATGAATATGGTATTCAAGGATGTGAATAATGTTTTGGGTTTCCTTCAAACTGAGTTTCATGACATGGATGTTAATGAGCGTTTCTAGCAATTTCTATGCAAACAAGAAACCAACAACTTTGAAATGGATTGAAGAGCATGGAAAATCAATGGTGTGTGATGCTGTCATCACCAAGGAAGTTGTTAGTAAGGTTTTGAAGGAAACTTTTCCAGTTTTTTTTAAGCTAAACAAGCTCAAGATCATAACTAGATATGCACTAGCTAGTGCAATGGGAGGCTTCAATGCTCACACATCCAATATTATCTATTATATTTATTGTAACTAATCTATATATTGGTTGCATTTTTTAATCTATATTAATCTAACAAAATTCTAACATATATTAGTTGTAAATAAACAATAGTTTGTGATTACGATGACAATTTAAGTACATATGAGTGTAATTTCCATGATGGGATGCATGAATTGTCCTCCCCACATTGCCCATAAATGATTACAACCTTGAATGGGCTAGCACTGGTCTGCCATCATCATCTCAAAATGACCCTACAGATGAAAATTTACCATGTTTGTCATCATCACTTCATAGTGTCTCACAGATGACCACTTCTATAGATTATATGCATGAATTTATGGTAGGCCATCCCTTCTACCTAGCCTATGATTGACTGTGAGAACAGGTGAATAAAGGATAATTTATAAGTAGGGGATCTTGTCAACAAAGATTTGTTAATTGTCCTTAATTCACTTGTTGTCACAATCAATCATAGGATAGGTAGAGGGGATGGCCTTCCATAAATTCATGCATATATTTTGTAGAAAGGGTCATCTATGAGAAAATATGAAGTGATGATGATAAAAATTGCAAATTTTCATCCATCGGTTCATTTTGAGATGATGAGATAGACCAGTGCTAGCCCATTCAAGGTTATAATCATTGAAAAGAAATGCGGGGAGGAAAATTCATAAATCCCATCATGGAGATTACACACGTGTACTTAAATTATCATCATAATCACAAAATATTATGATTATGCATTGAAGAAGGAGTATCTAGTACATAAATTAGGAGTGTGGTAGTGTATGGTGGAGTGGGATAGGGACACAAAGTAGTAGATGGTTGACTTATCATGGGCATAGGCTGTGTAAAGGCTTAGTTTAACATGGGAACTTAATTATAGGCTCTTTGTGTTCCTAACAAAGTTAATTGACTTTACCACAAATTTATCAAATATATGGTATTATACACTATCCTTGTATTTGAGGTTAGTGAACAGAGGTTATCAAGCCTAGGTGGAATAACATGTCCCTGGTGTATAACCTAACCATAATCATCTCTCTATCTGTATGGACCAAAGTGATGATCTATAAGCCTATCTATGCTAGCCAAGATGGGTCAACCTATGAATCTATGATGATTGTATTGGGTTATAAACCTATGAATGATCCATCACATTGATTTGTAACCAAAGCCATGGAAGGATCTAAATCTCAAGAAAGTGACAAAGATTAAAGAGAAATCAATTTAATATTTAACCTAACTCTTTGCCCTAGATTTCTCAACATGGTAGGAGAGCCAAGTTTTTAATTGAGGGTTGAAAATAAGATCAACTCGGCACCATCTCATCTCAAGAAGAGTGAATTCCCTTGTTTGAATTTGTGAAGGTATGAAGAAAAAAAAATTGGGCATAATTACAAGCCTTAATTGCATAGATAAGGTCCATAGTATACACAGAAAGGAGCAAGAGATTTTTGAGGGATATAATCACTTTTCTTCATGACCAAATAGCTAGAAGACATTCTCTCCCTAGACCAAACCTATCAAACAAGAATGCGAAGTTCTAGGCTATTTCTACTAGCTCTATTCTATGTGAATTAACCTCATAACTACTCAAGAAGAGTGAGAGCTTAACGAATTTGAACTTGACAAACCGAAAGGCTATTTCATGAGCTCAATAAATGCCAAGCATCTTGGCAAAGTAAGAAAAGGTAAGAGGTAATTTTACAAGATTTTATGTCTTCAAAATTGCATGCTATTGTAGTCAAGGAAAAGCATCATAATGTATTCTTATTATGTATCATCTTGGAAAGATGTAAAATAATCCTCAAAATGTTCTGAGTATTATTAAATTATTCTAAGCATATATTCTAGAAGAAACTAATATTTTCTAATTTCAAGAGGACTGAGATCCTCTCTCTATACCTGTGCATAGAAATTAAATATGAGTTTCATTCTAAGCATTAGTATTGTTACAAGAGGATCGAGACATATAATTTCACCTACATATCAAAGGATCCTAAATTCATGTATCAAGCCTTCGTTCTAGACAAGTTTTGAGTGATCATAGTCTCAAGTTGAAAGGCATGTGCGTGAGTCTCCTTTTCAAACCCTAACAGGTTTTCCATTATCACCTTTTAAAAGGAAGATGAAAGCACTATTGAAAGAGGATACACTTGTGCATAAAAGAGATCCAAGATCGATGGTATTGTTGACATCATTCTGAGCTTAAATATTGTTGAAAGAATTCCAAAAACCATACTCTACACTTGTGCACCAAGGCATCAAAATTCTGAGCACATTACTTGTTTCCATATTGCAAGTGCGTATCATTTCTCTCATTGGTCTCAAATCAAATAAGAGATAATGGCCTAATTGGAAATCTAGAAGGAGTAATTTTAGTCTAATAAAGAAACAAGTCTATATCTCCTCTATTTCTAGGTATAAACACACTTCAATAGGACATAAATTCAAGCATCAATCATCTTGAAAAGGGAGTTGAACCTCCTATTCTAATTTTGAGCAAAAGAGACCTAGATCGAATCTCTTAAAGGAAAATTTGACTTATCTTCAAGGCTATAGTCGCCATTGATCAAGATAGAATCTGCTGACCTATGTAAGTGGTATAAGAAGACAAGAATATTTGTGTATATTCTGTGACGAGATTGGCATATAAAATTCACAATCTAAGCCTGTACAAATTAGTGAGTCGACCTTCATTGAAAGGTACATCTATTTGAATTTACAATGGTCAAGGAAGCCTCGTTTTAGCAAGGTCAAGGAAACTTCATTTTGGAATCTTCACATCGCACGTATTTCTCTCTCCTCTTTTGATTAGTTCGACCTCCAAGGGAAACTATTCTCTTCACACATGTGAGAGTTTGACTAAGCATTTTATCTTTGCAATGATTTCTTCTTTCAGAACGTTGACTAGCTTTGTGCGAGGTTCATTTGACCTACTTTGACTACAATTTTTGGAGGGTTGACTCTTTTCTTACTAGGTCGCATTGAATGGCACAAGAATCAAGGAAATCTAGGTAGTTTTGAATTGTGTTGACTATAGACCTGATGTGGCAGTTTTACCACAAGGTTGACCTTCCATTTGACCAAGTTTAACCACTCCAAATTCAATTGTTTTTCTATTATTTGACTATCAAGAGAGGCCAAGTTTCTCTCTCCTTTGACCGAGTTGCTTTGGAAGAGTTTTACCAACCTTTAACTTTTTGGTTAGGGCGGAGTTTGACTGCTATTGACTAAGGACATAATTGCAGACTTTGATTAGGCCATCTATTTGACTATGAGCAATGGCATTAGATCATAATACTTGCAAGACAATTTAAATACTAACTTTTACAGTTGCAGAAAAAAAGAACAAAAGTTGTAGGAAGGATCAAGAGCTTAGTAAGGGTTGACTTGGTGGATGGAACGGGTCTTTGGTCAAAGGGTCAAGTTTGTCTTAAATTTATCTAATCTACTAGAGAAAGATTTGATAAAGTTTTTCCTCTTCATAGGGTTTTTTCCCTGGCCTTGTGCCTACATCTTGTGTCCTTGTTTGTTTGCAATTTATCTTGAAGAACATAAAAATTTGAAAGAAAGAACTAATAAAGAGATAAGAACAATCACGAGAAAATGTCAAAGGTAAGATGTTAAAATTGGAAACTAGGGCCAAACTCCACCTTGGACATATCATATAATGTAGATGATATTTTTATTGGATTCCTCTTTCCGAGAGGTGCAATATTGATCTAAATATCATCTCATTCTGACAAGCAGAAATGGAATTATGAATTTATTTACCCTATGGATAAATTGTCAAGGTCAGCTCCAGTCAAATGTAGGTTCATGAAGCCCAACAAATGTAGCTCCTCACCCTCAATGTTGTGTATAAATAGGAGAGGCCTTTTCCTAATTTGGACACGATCGCTCAACCGCATTTCTCTCTCCTCTTCTCATTGGTTCATACAGCAAAGGAGAAGCTCTTCTTCTTCTCACGTTGACTTGGGTTGACTGAAATTTACAGGCAGAAGATCGCAAATCTATTTGGGGCTATTTGTAGGGACATTGAATAGTGTTGACTAAGGGTCAAATCACCTCCTTTAACTAGGATTTTTAGGTAGATAATCTGATATTTTGAATCTACATCTCCGGGCATGAAAACCGAGAAATTTGGAGTAGGTTGACCTGCGTTAATTGCAGGACCTTTGACCACAACGTTTACCTCTGCATTGACTGAGTTTGAATGAGTTTTTTAGGAATGTTTTGGGTGGATTATGTTTGTCCTTAGAGGCCGAGTTGACTAGGTTTGACTGAGCTCGTTTGGAGGATATTTTCTGTTGGTTTGACCAGCGTTGATTTTTTGGTTAGGGCATCATGTTGACTGTTGTTTGGTTGCACAGTTTTGACAGTGATTGGGCAAGTAAATTTTGTATGATGTACTCTCTCTCTCTGTTTAAATTTTGAAGAATAATAAGAAGATTTGATCAAAGGGTTTTCCCCACATTGGGGTTTTTCCCTGGCATCCGCCAAATATTGTGTCCTCTTGTCTTGGCTTGTTTTTTCTTATTGTTTATGTTCTATCTGCATTTACTACCAATGTTAATGTGATTTCTAATCTGGAAATTGATATTGCGCTTATAAGAAAAAATGAAGTAAATTGCGTTAAAGCATAGAACATACCATTGTTATCTAGAATTAACATGGTATCAGAGCTTAGGTGAAGACAAAGCCCGACCAAGAGTGAGAAAATTAATCACTGAGATTTGTTGGACAAGGACAAGATCCAATGGCCTCCTCATCTTACTTCAAATATGATGACAAGCTCAATAATAAGTTTGATTATCATGCATGGAAGATGTCTCTTGACTTGATTTTGGAAGAGCATGATGCTATGGACTATGTGCAAGGAAAGATTGTTGAACCTCCTTCAAATGCATCGATTGTCGCTAAGACAGTACAAGAAAGGTGAGGTCAAAGCTAAGAAGATCATCAAGGATTCTATTCATAAGCATCTAGTTGCCTACATCTGTGATTTAGGCACATCTAAGAAATTGTACGACAAGTTGGTTAGCATGTTAACCAAGTCCTCTTTCTCAAGAACAAGTTGAAGGACATAAAGAAGGAAATAGGAGAAGATATACAATCCTACTTCATGATGATTATTGAAATAAAAAATGATCTTTTATCTATTGGAGAATTTATTGTTGACAGGGAGCTCACTCTTATTGCCCTTGGAGGTCTCCGTTCTGAATGGGATATGTTCAACACTACTATCCTCAACAATGATATGATTCTAGATTTTGATGAATTGGTGACTAAATGTACTCAATAAGATACAAGGATGATGGAGAGAGACATGCCTTCAAATAGGAATGATCCTACTGCATTCTTTGCTCATGCTAAAAAGAAGAACAATATTGGTTCAAAGAAACAAGGTCAAGGAATACAGGGATTCAAATATGGAAGAAAGGGAAGATGCTTCATTTGTAATAGGTTTGGCCACTATGCTAGCGAGTGTCCTAATAAAATGGATACACCTCGGGATGATGATAACAACATCAATCGCAACAATTTTAGAGGTAACAACAATCAAAGGAATGGCAGGTTCAACAAAAAAGGAAAGAGGAATGCTTCTGCTACTCAATATGGAAATGGTCATCCTCCCAAAAGATCAAGAAACTCCAGGTATGATGAATATAATGTTGTATATAACAAGAAAAAATAATTGTATCTTATATCTACCCTCTCTACTACCTCTCCTCCGGATACCCTGGGAAATTGGTTGATTGATAGTGGTGCCTCAAGGCACTTCACTGGGTATAAGGAGGCTCTTTCAAATCTGATAGAAAATGATACAAATTTGGAAATCATTCTTGGAGACAGTGCCACCTATACTATGAAAGGATTTAGGAATGTTACTCTTCAATTAAATCAAGGTAACACCATTCATATATGTTAATTTTAGGTATGTTCTATGCTTAGAGCAATTTATTTCAATTTTCATAGGTAGCTCAATATCTTTTCCAGATTAGCAATCACGTCAGCATTAAAGTAAACTGCAGATAGAACATAAATATAAATCATAGAAGACAAGCCAAGACAAGAGGACACAAGATGTGGCACTAGCCAGGGAAAAACCCCAATGTGGGGAAACCCTTGATTAATTATTCTTATATATTCTTCAATAGTTCGGCAAAGAGAGAGAGATAGTACATTTACAATAGAAGTCAACACTTTGACTTATCTAGATAAGAGCATAGATCATCTCTAAGAAGATGATAATGAGATCAATTGAAGACATGCTGCTTCAACTAATTCTCCAAGGTGACTCCTTCACCTATCGTTGTGCGGCATTTCATCATCGTGCTGCACCTCACCGCGCTGCACCATGTTGCACCCATTATCACTTTGTTGCATCTTATCGCACTTCATTAAGCATGATTGTACCCATCACTGTATTGCATTATGTGCCATTGTTGTACCATGTTGCCATACTGACCTATGTGCTGGTTGCATCTTGCTTGCTTGTTGCCCCTTGCTTGTTTGTTGTCCCTAGCATGCTTGTTGTCCTTAGCATGCTTGTTGTTGCATGCTAGTTGTCCCTTGCATGCTAGCTGTAACATTGCATGCTTGGTGTATTTACTCAGTACCATACAACTGTCCCAATGTTAGTTAGTTGTCCCTTGCATGCTACTCTCCTTCGAAGACATATACTTTGGCTGTTCCAGCAGTTTCCGACAGTTCCGACTGTTTCGACTGTTCCCGGTAGTTGAAGTTCCGATAGTTTCAGCAATTCCAGTTGTTTCCAGTAGTTCTGACTGTTCCCAGCAGTTCCGGCAATTCCGGCTATTCCCAACAGTTCCAACAGTTACAACTTTTTCGACTTTTCTGGCTTCTGCCCTCTGCGTCAACTTTTCCTGCAGTTCCAGCAGTTTCAACTTTTCCCGGCAGTTCCGGCAATTCCCGACAATTCCGGCTTTTCTTGGCAGTGCCGGCTTTTCCAGACAGTTCTGTCAATTCCGGCTGTTCTGGCAGTTCTCGGCAGTTCCAACAGTTCTGACAATTCCAGCAATTCTAACAATTCTCGTTGTTCCCAGCAGTTCCAGCAGTTCTCGACAGTTCCGACAATTATGGCATTTCCCGACAGTTTCGGCAATTCCGGCTGTTCCCAGCAGTTCCGGAAATTCTAGCAATTGTGGCAATTCCCAGCAGTTCTGGTTGTTTCGGCTATTCTCAGCAGTTCTGCCAGTTTCGGCTATTCCCGACTGTTCGCAGCAGTTCCAACTTTTCCGGCTTTTCCCAAAAGTTCTAGCTTCTGCCCTCTGGATTAGGGCAGTGTTATCCCTTAGGATCTCTCCTCCGACTAAAACCCAAAGACAAGTAGAGAGGAAGTATCTCAAGTGTGTTGAAATGACTTGAAGGCCACCTCTATTTATACTAAAACATTGAGCACAAGTGGGGTTTATTTGGTTGCTCGCCGACCTTGACGAATTGTCCCATAACACAAATAAATTCATATCTCCATGAATACTTATCGAAATCAGATGATATTTAGATCAATCCTACACCTCTCGATTAGAGGGATCCAAGAAAAATATCAACTTCCATTAATAAGATGACCCACATGGATTTTGGCCCTCGTTGCCAATTTTAACACTCCCTCTCAACTAGGGAGAACTCCATCCGCTGATCCATATGTCTGACTGTACTATCTCTGCCATCAGTGCCCTGCACTGCTCTGCTCTGCTAAGCTCTACTTTGCTCTGCTCTACTTTGTTGAACCATGAAGAAGAAGAATTGATTTAGAATGTCTCATACCATTCTCTACTGACCTGAAGTCAGTTTCATCTGAAGAGAGTGTGTCACATCACTCTTACTGACCTGAAATCAGTTTCATTTGAAGAGAGTGTGTCACATCACTCTTACTGACCCAAAGTCAGTTTTATTGATCCCAGATCAATATTACAAGAGAGTGTCTCAAACCTCTCATACTGATCCTAGATCAATGGAGGTCATCCTAGCATAGGGAGTACGGTAGATACAACGATGCATCCATCGATAGTAATACTATGGTCCCTAACCCCATTTCCCTACTCATTGATCAGATGAGAGGTACTTCCCATGAGTCCCAGACTGCATGGGTAGGATGCCTCTACAAGAGAACTAATCATCCTATCCACCAGAGAACGAATCATCCTACCCACAGTCACCACAGGAGAACTAACCATCCCGGCCCACAGGAGAACTAATCATCCTGTTTCACAGTTTCCATGGGAGAAATAATCATCCCGGCCCACAAGAGAACTAATCATCCTGTTCCACAGTTGCCACATGAGAACTAATCATCCCGACCCACAGGAGAACTAATCATCATGTTCCACAGTTTCCACAGGAGAACTAATCATCCTGACCCACAGGAGAACTAATCATCCTGTTCCACAGTTGCCACGGGAGAACTAATCATCGCGACCCACAGGAGAACTAATCATCCTGTTCCACAGTTTCCATGGGAGAACTAATCATCCCGGCCCACAAGAGAACTAATCATCCTATTCCACAGTTGCCACAGGAGAACTAATCATCTTGTTCCACAGTCGCCACGGGTTATCACAGGGGAAGGTTGAACCTTTCATCTTGTACATAGCACACCACCAGGGGAGGGTGAGTCGCCCTGTGGTCGTATGTTGCTCCAGTAAGTACCCCTAGCCCCCTAGAGCTCCTAGAGCTCAATGCATGCAACATGCAAGACCCTTATAATAATGTCTCTCAACGACTCCAAGTCATTCGAGAAAGTTATAGATTTGACCTTTCCCCGGGGCTTTAACAAAATGTCTGCGACCTGTACATCAGTCTCAATGTGATGGAGACTCCTCACTCATCGACTTACCATATCCCAGATAAGGCAGTATCTGATGTCTATCTGCTGGAGCAATCATCGAATATGGGATTCCTCAATAATCGAATCCCCCCTCTAGTTGTCATAGATAATCACAGTGGCATTCATAATGTGTACAAATAGCTCACTTAAGAGCTTCTGCAGCCATGCAGCTTCACACGAGATCATACTCGTAACTATGTATACGGTCTCGACGGTGCTTATAGTAACCGACTTCTGCTTCCTGCTCATCCATGATATCGAAGTAGAATCCGAAAAGAATGAGCACTGAGAAGTGCTCTAGTGATCCTCCACACTGTCTGCCCAGTCAACATTTGAATACTCATGCAGTTTTATATTTCCGGCATTGTATCTCAATCCATGAGAGATTGTGCCCTGAAGATATCTCAAAAGATTCTTGGCACCAATCCAGTGAGGCTCAACCAAATATGAGCTCACCATGCTAACTGCAAAACATATGTCTGGATGGAAGTTCACCAAGAACATCAACGCGATTAATTTATGAAACTTAGAGGCATTTCCCAAATCTGGTCCGACATCACTACCATATAACTTCTGAAAGTTAAGATCCTCGAGGTAGTCACAGGCTTGCAGTTTATCATTCCACATGCGGAATCCAACTCCCTCTTACTTCTGCAAATGAGAGGGTCTGCACCTGTCAGAAATAGGTCATCCTCATAAGGTGTTGGTATGAGAGTCTGTCATCCACAACCTTCGAGTAATGGTTTGTATCGGTTTCAATCCTAGTGAATCTCAGCTTCATCGGACAGCTATCGATCCTCTGATACTACACCCGAGGTGTTTTGCTTCAAGCCATAGAGGGCTTTCTTCCACCTATATACATGAGATTCCTGATCATGAATCTCAAACTCCTTGGGTTGTTCCAAACCTGTGGACCTACTGCATGAGGGGAATTGTCCCCTTATAAGATTTTCCTTCAGTACATCTCAGACATGTACCTTCATGCTCTTCTTGAATTTAGGCATCCCTATCACCATTTGACTCACATCGGGTGGGGTCCCAAAGGTAGACCTCAGGTGTTATAGATGAAATATGTCAATTGACATGATCCCCAATGGACCATCCTGCAACTTGATACAAATTTCCAACCCTGAAACCATGAGAAAAAGCATCTTTGAAAATTCTATTTTTTAACACGTACCTTTCCATCAATGAATGCCACCCTAAAACCTTTGACTTCCATTTTCGAGATGGACACCAGGTTCTTCTTGTGATTAGGTAGATAAAAGAGATTCTTGTAAATGAATAGAGTTACCCTCATTCAATTGAGGGGTAACATTCCCTACACCCTCTCTGGGATAGGTGGCATCAACTCCAAGTATAATTCTGCAGTTGTTTCCGTCTCTACCAAATTCGAGAGAGCACCCTTCTTTCCGATGAGGTGCCTTGAAGCACTATGATCAATAAGCCAAATTCCCAAAGAATCTTAAGGAGAGGGCCAATATAAGATAACGCTTCTTTCTCTTATCAAAAACAACATTTAATTCTTCATACCTGCGGTTCCTTGCTTTCTTTGAAGAGTCGGCCATTTCCTTGATGACTTGCATTACCTGTCATTCCTTTGATCATTGAATATGTCCCTGGAATGATTGTTATCTTCGTCAAGGGATGTGTCTCTGCCATTCAGACACTCCTTCGCATAATGGCCAAACTTATTGCAACCAAGGCATCTGCATTTCCTTCCACCCTTAGATCCGGACCTCCCAATGAAGTGATCTTTAGATAGGCCATCAGAAACTTCCGCTGCGCCATTTTGATAATATTCTCTACTTCGACTTCTGTTGGCATTATGACATAGGTTTGGCTCTATGGCACAGGGGTTGTCCTTGATGGAAACTCACTCAAAATGGCAAATCATAGCTCAAGCACTCAGAATGGAAGAAAATAAGGTATACGCAGGTTCCTCTCAGCAAAGTCGCGTATACACGCGGGATCGCTGATCAAAAGATGCATATACGTATGCATGCACTTTCATGCAAAGAAAAGTATGTACATGTGGGAGAATTTATGTTTGGTCCATGGTATTTAGTTCGACATATTTGAACCTATGGTTTTGGTCCTCGGTATTGCATCCAAAGTGTTGAACCCAAGTATTGGGTCCCTAGTATTGGTTCTCAATGGTTTTGGACCATGGTTTGAGTAACGCCTAAGACTATAAAAAGGGAAGGAGATAATTTGGCAAGGGCATCGACTAAAGTGTTGAATATCTTAAGAGGAGCAAGATCTAGAATACTAGTGATTGGTGTATGGTGCATTGCTAGATCTAAACCAAGGAGGAACCTGAGTGATAAAAGATGGATAAGTTCTATTGATGGATCAAGACTTTATGGCTTGAATAATAGTATCTTTGTAACCTTTGATCTGTTATAATTGGCATAAATCTGATAATCTGGGTATAAATGATGTCTGATTAAGTAAAAGGGAAAATTATCTTTTAAAGATCTATACGCAGGTTCGGCGTGGCATAGGTGCATATACACGCAGGTTCAGCAACTGAAGAAAGCGTATACGCTGGTTGGAATTGATACAGCTGCGTATGTACGCAGGTTTCTGCATAGTGAAGTAGCGTACATTTCATGAAATATGCTTTAGCTGCTTCTGTTTATTGCTGCAGTGTTCTGGGTTCAAAATTGGTGTCTGGTTACTGTTACTGTTTTCTAGTTACAACATTCTGAGAAGTGTTTGGTTGATTCTATGTTGGTTTGTATAAAGGAGATTGATTGTTGCAGATATACTTGATGTATGATTGATGTTATTCATCGATCTAGTCTGAAAATGTATGAAATGTGGTCCCTGGAGGAAAAGAGAAGGTTGTAGCCTTCTGCAGGTAGCAGCCTATGTACTAGTACCTTAGCTAGTACAAGAGCTAAAGGGGGTTGTAGCTCCCTTCCAGGAGAAGTCGGAGAACGAGAGAAGGTTGTAGCCTTCTGCAGGTAGCAGCCTGCGTACTGGCATAAGACTGCACCAGTACAGAATCATTGTAAAAAGAAGTTTCTAATTGAAATAAGATAGAGACAAATTGCAGCAGGTGGTTTTCACCCACATCGGGTTTCCACCTTATATCTTGTGTTCTTGTGTGTGACTGTCAACATTATTTTTCTGTTCCTGGTTAATGTTTATATGGTTCTGACATCAACATCTGAAGAATAATTAAATTATAAGTTATACGCTAGTTTCCTTAACTGAAGTTGCGTATATATGCTGGTTTCACTAACCTAAGTAGCGTATACAAATCTGTGTATGAATTGAAAAATAATTGACCTGATAATACTGATTCACCCCCCCTCTGCCCCCCCCTCAGTATTATTTCCAACAATTGGTATCGGAGCAGGTCCTTCAGAAGAAGCTTGACCGCTTGAAGGAAGATCTATCATCATGAGCAACTACGAGAGAGAGGCATCCATGAGGCCACCAATTTTTTATGGGAGCAACTTCGTCTATTGGAAGGTAAGAATCACAACCTATCTTCAATCTCTTGGTACATAAGTTTGGGATATTGTGGAAACAGGATATACATTTCCATCAACAACTCCTATAGATATGGCTGGTAAGAAGCAGTATGAAACAAATTGCAAGGCTGTCAATACTCTATTAGGGAGTCTATCTCAATCAGAATTTGTCAAGGTTATGCAGCTCAAAACCGAAAAAGAAATATGGGACAAGATCGTTCAGAGATATGAAGGAGATGATCAGGTAAAACGAGCAAAACTACAAACTCTTAGAATTCAATATGAAAGTCTCAGAATGCACAATGATGAAAGTGTGGATAACTATTTCCTACGTATAGATGAGATTGTAAATTGTATGAAAAACTTGGGTGAAGAAATAAAAGAAGTTGTTTTGGTTGAAAAGGTTCTAAGATCTTTCTCTTCTAAGTTTGATTCAAAAGTTTCTGCCATAGAAGAAAAGCAGGATCTAGAGAGCCTTACCATGTCTCAATTGCACAGAATTCTTACTGCTTATGAAATGAGAAAAGGGGGACCATCAGACAGGAGAGAAGCCGCATTCAAAGCCTCAAGAAAAGGAGATTACAATGAGTCAGGATACATGTCTGAAGAAGGGGAAGAATCAAACTTTGTCAAGAAGCTTCAACGAGGAACTGGAAGATTCAGAGGTAAGCTGCCTTTCAAATGCTTTGCTTGTGGAAGAGTCGGTCACTATGCTGCAAAGTGTCCTTATAAAGATAAACTAGACAAAGGTAAGGAAACTGTTAGATGGAAAAAAAAACAAAATCTAAGTAAAAAGAGCTATTATACTCATGAAGATAGTGATGGACTTTCAAATAGTGATGAGGATGAACAAGGTAATGATGATAGACTTTTGATGGCCTTTGAAGATGATGATTTCTTGGATGCTATAAATGAAGAAGGTCTTTATGAAGAAATTTCTAAACTTAAATTTTGTTTAGAAGAAAAGAATATGATCATAGATACTCTAACATTCCAACTTGTTGAAAGAGATAAACACAATGAAGAGTTAGAATGTGAAATTGTGGGACTTAGAAAAGAAATTGAGAAAACAAAAGCTCTCAATCTTAGATTTGCTAAAGGATATGAAACTTTAGATGAAATTATCAAAGTGCAGCATTCTCCTCTAATCAAGACAGGTCTCGAATATTTTGAAGAAACGTCTCAAGCAGAGAAGCCATCCACCTCCAAAAGTTATCATGATGTGGCAAATAAAAATGAACAAGTTGACAATCGACAGCAAAAGCATAATGCAGATCATCAGGTAAATTAGGGACAATTTGCTTCAAGAATGAACAAAGATTATCAAGTAAATCAGGGGCAGTCTACTTCAAGGATAAACATAAGCTTCAACCAACCACAGGTAAATCATTCTCAATTTGCCCCAAGAATGGATGTCAATAGAAACTACAATTATTTGGTTGGTAGGTTTGATAATCGCAAGAATTTCTTCAATGGCCAATGTTTCTCTTGTCATAACTTCGGTCACAAAGCTTCTCAATGCGTTGCCTACAAGACTATCATGGCTAGGGAAGCTAAAAAACAAAGGAGTATGACGAGGATCATGAAAGGACCTACAATAACTTTTCTGCTCTTGAAAATGAAATAGAATGTTCTATTTGTAACAACTTCGGTCATGAAGACTCTGAATGCAGGAGTAGGTTTTGGAAAACAACTTAGAAGGAGCAAGCTTCATTTAGTCCCAAAACATGGAAAAAGAAAGAACCGCAACCAGAAAGATGTGGTATAGCCTTATATGCGGAAGGATAGGAAAATCAATGGTACATTGACAGTGGATGCTCGAAACATATGACAGGCGATAAAGAAAAACTTCAGTCATACACTGCCTTAGAAAAGGAAAAGAAGGTCTCATTTGGAAGTGACACCCCTGCATTCATAAAAGGTAAAGGTTCTGTTCGTTTGAAAGAGAAGGTCAAAGATGGAAATGTTATGTATGTTGATGGCTTAAAGCATAATCTATTGAGTGCCAGTCAAATGTGCGATCAAGGAATTGAGGTAATATTTCGATCAAATGGATGTATTTTTCGTGAGCTTGATACAGGAAAAACAGTGATCAAAGGCATAAGAACTCCAAATATTTTATACATATTCAAAGAAGGACAACAATAATGCTATCTAAGCAAGAATGATGAACACTAGCTATGGCACAGAAGATTGGGGCATCTTAGCTTCTCTCAGATAAGGAAAGCATGCAAATATTAGGCGGTTCGTGATCTTCCTGACATTAGAATTCCAGACAATACAATATGCAAATCATGTCAGTTTGGTAAACAAACTAGAACTAATTTCCTTGAAAAGGAAGGATCAGCTAGTAGGCCACTTGAACTTGGCCATACTAATATATGTGGTCCAACTAGGAAGAGGTCACCTCGAGGAGAAGAATACTTCATATTTTTCATTGACGACTTTTCAAGGATGTGTTGGATAGGACTCATGAAGTATAAAGATGAAGCTTTCAAAAAGTTCAAATCAATCAAAGCCTTGGTTGAAAATGAATCAGATTGCAGAATCAAATGCCTCAGATCTAATCGAGGAGGGGAATTTACCTCGGATGAATTTTTCGATTTTTTTGAAGAACATGGAATAAGAAGAGAATTCTCTACTACAAGGACTCCTCAGCAAAATGGAGTAGTGGAAAGGATGAACAGAACGGTTCAACAAATGTCTCGTGCTATGCTTGATGAGTCTGGAACTCCCGCGACCTTCTCGAGTGAAGCTGCATTTTCTGCATTTACTATTCTCAACAAGACGAACATCCGGGTAAACAACACTCAGACTCCTCACGAACTTTGGTATGGTAAGACTCCCACGGTAAAATATTTCAAAATTTTCGGAAGCAAATGCTACATCAAAAGAACTGATGAAAACCTGGGCAAATTTGAACCTAGAGTATATGAAGGCATTCTCCTTGGTTACTCTCCCCATAGCAAAGCATATAAGTGTTACAATAAAAGACTTGGAAAAATTGTTGAAAGTATCGATGTAGTGGTTAATGAAGAAGGAAACACTCCTAGGCAAGTAAAATCTGAAGAATTCGAAGATGATGATGAGGACTATCCTTCAACATCAAATCAGAATCATGACGAAGAAGAAACCCATGAGGCACCTGAAGAATAGATAAGGATAGAAGAAAAGACTCCATCCAGGTACGTTCAGAAGAATCATCCAGAAACTCAAATTTTGGAACAGAAAGAGGCATGTGTACAAACAAGAAGAACCATTTCAGAAGCTTCAAACTATCTAGCATTTCTCTCCTCCACCGAACCACAAAATGTAAAAGAGGCATGCAAAGATGAATGCTGGGTCAAGGCCATGGAGGAAGAACTTGAGCATATTGAAAAGAATAACACTTGGGAGTTGGTTCCTAGACCAAAAGATAAGAATGTCATAGGGACAAAATGGATATTCAAAATAAGCTGAATGAAAATGGAGATGTGATTAGAAACAAGGCAAGACTTGTTTGTAAAGGGTATGCGCAACAAGAAGGTTTAGACTTTGACGAAACCTTTGCACCAGTTGCTAGACTTGAGGCGATAATAATGTTCCTTGCTCTCTCTAGCTTTCAAAGGTTCAAAGTATTTCAAATGGATGTGAAATCTGCCTTTTTGAATGGAGACTTGGAGGAAGAAGTATACATTGAGCAACCAGATGGGTTTATCCTTGGAAATGATCCAAAACTTGTATGCAGACTCAAAAAGGCTCTCTATGGCCTTAAACAGGCTCCAAGGGCTTGGTATTATTGGTTGGATAAGTACCTTCATCAACAAGGTTTTTCAAAAGGATCAATAGATAGCAATCTTTATATAAAAATTGACAATGATAAATTGCTAATACTTGTTGTGTATGTTGATGATATCATTTTTGGTAGCAATGAGGAAGACATGAGCCAAAACTTTGCCTTCGTGATGCAAAAAGAATTTGAAATGTCTCTGCTTGGTGAGCTCACATATTTTCTTGGTTTACAAGTCCAACAAAACAAAGACGGTATTTTTCTATCACAAACAAAGTATCTCAAGTAGATCTTGAATAAATATGGGATGGAGGATTCAAAACTAGTATGTACCCCTATGGTAATCGGATGTAGCCTCAGCACAAATGATGAATCAGCAGTTGTACATCAACCAACCTATAGATCCATGGTTGGTAGTTTGCTCTATCTAACAGGTACCCGACTAGACATTGTGCATGTTGTAGGGATAGTTGGAAGGTTTTAGGCAAATCCAAAGGAAACTCATCTTCAGGCCGTTAAGAGAATTTTGAAGTATCTTCAAGGGACTCAAAACTATGGTTTATGGTATCCTAGAGGTACAGATCTCACACTTCATGCATATACAGATGCAGATTGGGCAGGAAGCGTGGATGACAGGAAAAGCACTAGTGGTGGTGCATTCTTCATGGGTCCTAGATTAGTATCTTGGTTCAGTAAGAAACAAAGTTCCATTGCATCATCTACAGCTGAAGCAGAATATGTAGTTGCTGCATCTTGCTGCACACAACTCCTTTGGATGATGCAAACATTGCAAGATCTTCAAATCACTTGTACTCCACCTATTTCCATTTTTTGTGATAATACAAGTGCAATCAGTGTTTCAAAGAATCCTGTCATGCATTCAAAAACTAAGCACATACCTATTAAGTATCATTTTCTCCGGAAACAAGTGCTTGAACAAAAGGTCAAATTGGAGTATGTTCCATCTAAGGATCAAGTTGCTGATATACTCACCAAACCACTGCCCAGGGAGACATTTGAATACCTCAAACAAAAGCTGGGGGTAGTTGATGCATCGTCTTGCTGCTTAATCTTGTCTGTTTTCATAGATTAATGGTTGTACGCGAGTTTCAGGTGGGTAATCCGCGTACATACGCCGGTTTCTGTGGGTACAATCGCGTATATGCTGATTTGAAGAAAAGCAGTGGGGCTAGACTCAAGATGAAAAGAGTCTGTTATGGGTCTAACAGAAATCATCTGGCACAGGTTCAGGGGGAGCATATATTCTTCTAATAACGCATTGTTGGCATTATCTTAGAAGATCTTGGTTCAGATTCACAGTTTTTTTGGTTTCAGGTGGAATAGGTGCAAAGGGAGAACATGGTTACTGGTCTGAATGATGATTGACAGATGTTGCTGATGATAGTTGTTGATAACTATCATAGTCTTGCTGTAGATATTTCATCTCTATGTCATGTATTTCTTTTCTTATCAAGGTCATGTAACGGCCTATCTTGGTTTCCCCACTATGCCTGGGATGGATGAAGTAATGTTCTTGTTTTATCATGTGTAAATTCTTGATGTATTCCCACTTGGTTGGGAGATGGATGTATGTATGAGTCTTTGGTGGTAGGAAGGTCATTTATAGTGTATAAAGTCATGTTTCTCTTGCAGAACATCTTCTTGCAGACCTTGCCTACAGTCAGGGGAAGCTTGGACAGCACAGCAGAGCAGAAAATTCAGCATGCACTCAGGGGGAGCATAACCCTTTGCCCTTGATGTCAAAGGGGGAGAATGACTTTGAGTGACTTGGGGTTCCCATCAAGTCCAAAGGGGGAGATTATTGGCATTATGACATAGTTTTGGCACTATGGCAAGTGGCAACTCACTCAAAGGGCAGATCACAGCTCAAAGCTCTCAGAATGAAAGAAAATAAGATATATGCAGGTTCCTCTTAGCAAGATCGCGAATACACATGGGATCACCGATGAAAAGGTGCGTATGCGTATGCACGAACTTTCATCCAAAGAAAAAGCGCATACATGTGGGAAAATTTATGTTTGATCCATGGTATTTAGTCCGACATTTTTGAACCTATGGTTTTGGTCCTTAGTATTGCATTCAAAGTGATTGAACCCAGGTATTGGGTCCCCAGTATTGACTCTCTATGGTTTTGGACCATGGTTTGAGTAAGGCCTAAGACTATAAAAAGGGAAGGAGATCATTTGGCAAGCATATTGACTGAAGTGTTGAATATCTTAAGAGGAGCAAGATCTGGAATACTAGTGGTTGATTTATGGTGCATTGCTGAATCTGAACCAAGGAGGAACCTGAGCGCTAAAGATGGATAAGTTCTATTGATGGATCAAGATCTTAAGGCTTGAACATGTGTATCATTATATGATGTTTGATCTGTTATATTTGGCGCATGATTAGATCTATAACTCTGATAAACTGGTTATAATAATGTATGAATACTTGAAAAGGAGAATTGTCTTTTATAGATCTGTACGCAGGTTCGGCAACTGAAGAAAGCGTATACGCCGGTTGACATTGATACAGATGCGTATGTACGCAGGTTTTTGCATAGTGAAGTAGCGTACGGTTCATGAAATATGCTTTAGCTGCTTCTGTGTATTGCTGCAGTGTTCTGGGTTCAGTATTGGTGTCTGGTTACTGTCAATGTTTTCTGGTTACAGCATTCTGAGAAGTGTTTGGTTGATTCTATATTGAGTTGTACAAAGGAGATTGATTGTTGCAGATATACTTGATGTATGATTGATGTTATTCATGGATCCAGTCTGAAAATTTATGAAACGTGGTCCCTGGAAGAAAAGAGAAGGTTGTAGCCTTCTGCAGGTAGCAGCCTGCGTACTAGTACCTCAGCTAGTACAAGAGCTAAAGGGGGTTGTAGCTCCCTTCCAGGTGAAGCTGGAGAACGAGAGAAGGTTGTAGCCTTCTGCAGGTTAACGTACTGGTATAAGACTGCACCAGTATAGAATCATTGT
The DNA here is from genome assembly GCA_000404065.3 of Pinus taeda. NCBI lineage: Eukaryota > Viridiplantae > Streptophyta > Pinopsida > Pinales > Pinaceae > Pinus > Pinus taeda. The sequence continues at coordinate 87,207 of APFE030203484.1, forward strand.
AAAAAGAAGTTTCTAATTGAAAGAAGATAGAGGCAAATTGCAGCAGGTGGTTTTCACCCACATTGGGTTTCCACCTTACATCTTGTGTTCTTTTGTGTCTGTCTGCTCTATTTTTCTGGTTACTGTTTATATGGTTCTGACACACAGATTAATGATCAACATCTGAAAAATAAACTAAAATTATAAGTCTGCAAGTTATACGCGAGTTTCATTCACCAGAGTTGCGTATACACGTTGTTTTCACTAACTGAAGTTGCGTATACAAATTTTTGTGTGAATTGAAAAGATTTTTATAATACTGATTCACCCCCCCCCCCCCTCTCAGTATTATTTTCAACACTTCATATTCCTGAGAGGAAATGGGAGAGTGTACCTATGGAATTTATTACAGGATTGCCAGCAATCCAGGGGCGGGATTGCCTCTATGTGTTGGTCGATAGGCTAACCAAGTTCACCCATTTCTTTGCTATTCCACAACGGCCATCAGCTTCTCAGGTGGCTGAGTTGTTTTTCAGGAACGTGATCAGGCTACATGATCTTCCCAAGACATAGTTAGCGACAGATACAACAAATTCATGGGACGATTTTGGCAGGAGTTGTTTCGGTTAGTGGGAACCGAGCTCACACCCAGTACCAGCGATCACCCAAAAATCGATGGCCACACTGAGATTGGGAACAAATGCTTAGAGGGGTACCTGCGCACCTTTGTGACTGGGTAGTAGTGAGCATGTGTGAGGTGGCTGCATCTCAGAGTGTATTTCTATAACACATCATACCACATGTCGATAGGTATGTCCCCATTCTGTGATTTATATGGTTATGATGCTCTGACTTTTGCTGATATGGTGTTTAGAGACAGCAGGGCCTCAGGGGCAAAGGATTGGATACAAGAGCGCAATGATGTCCTTGGAGATCTCAAGGATAATTTACAAACCACCCAAAACCAACAGAAAATGTATGTAGACAAGCACAGGATCGAGAGACACTTTGAGGTTGGGGACTTGGTTTTTCTAATGCTCCAACCATACAGGTAGTCCACGTTGAAGAGGAAGGGAGCTAAGAAGCTCAAGCCACACTTCTATGGGCCATACAGGGTGCCTAAATGAGTTGGAGAGGTCGCATATGAGATGGAACTCCCACAAAGTAGTAAGGTGCACATCGTATTCCATGTCTCATGCCCAGAAAAGGTTTTGGGGCAACAAGCGACAACTACCACGAAGTTAACACTTTTGGATGATGAGGGGCATTTGGTGTTGGTGTCAGAGGCTATTTTGGAGGTGAGGGAGAGAAAGCTCATGGACAAGACCATCGAGGAGTTTTTGGTGAAGTGGAAGGACCTACTTGATGAGCATGACACTTGGGAAGGAAAACAAGTAGTTCAACATCCATCACTACAGTTGCTTGAGGACAAATAACATCTAGGTGGGGAGGATTGTGATATTCCTACTTAACAAATTTTTGCTAAGTACTACATTTTTGCCCAATTTTGATATTTTGGCGTATTTGACTTAGGAAAAGTGGGTTGGGAGACTCCACTTGACATTTGTGGAAAAAGGGAGGTTTGAACTTAGGAAAAAGGAGGCAAATCAAAAGTAGGCAGGATATGGGGGCCACTCTAGGAGGGAATCCGCACCTCTTAGAGAAATTCGCACTTGTGAGGAGAGAGAGAAGAAAGAAGGATGAGTTGTGGAGCCCACATAGGGTGAGGAGAGGCTCAAGGATAAATAGGAGAAGACCTCATTTTGGGAATTTTTGAGAAATTGGGAATTGAACTCTTGTACACTTGTGCTGCTTAGCCAAGTCTACTTGTGTTGTTTAGCATATGAGATTTTCGGGTGGGAATATCACCTCCTCCTCCTTTGAACTTTGAGTGCCACTCAAGGGGGAGTCATATTCTACCATTGTAGGGCTGATCAAGGGCTAATTGCTAGGGTTGTCGTCCCATTTTCTAAGCATTTTGGGCACAAGAAGGAATTTCGCACTCCTTGCAAGAAGGGTTTGCAAGGAAAGATTTGTTCCGGGAATTTGAGGAGTTTTCTTGTGGGAATTTCACCAAAGATTGGTGGTAGTTTGCAGGCCTTGTGAAAATTCTATCACTGCAGCAACTGATTTATTTTCCTACTTATTCCACAATAAGTTATTTATAAAATTACTTCAATGAACATTAAAATAAATACTGCTGCAGATATCACACCATAATACAGAAACAAACATATGCACAAGCATTAACGCATTGACATAGATATTTTGGACAACAGTCCCCAGAAAAACCCAATGTGGGAAAACCGGTTCAGCAAGGGAGGATTTTATTATTCAGCAATTCTTCAGTACAACAGGGTGCCAAACTGGCTTACCCACAGAGAGAAATAATTCTCCAACACTTCTCCAATCCAAGCATCAGCCTAGTTGACCTCTGCATGGCTCTCAAACCCTCTACGTCAACCCTTACTTGACTGTGTCAGCCCTGGACCTCTCTGTGTCACCCACGTAGGCCTAGCTAGTGACTGCGCAGTCTTCTGCTGCATCTGCGTCTAACTGAAAAACCCTGCATCTGCCTTTCCTGCCTCAGCGCTGATCTCCAGTAGTTGATCCCGCCTCTCTGCTCCGTACTTGCTACCTCCTGACTGCTCACCAGACCACTGGTTCAATTTCTCAGCCAACCTCGCTCTAGAAATTGAACTGACTGATCTCCCTCAGTGTGTTCTCCAAGTGACCCTCCAGCCTCCTCTTATACTTTTCTCGTTGACAAATCAACGACCGAGATTAAGTCCCTAATCAACAACTAAGATTAGATCGGGTTTGATCCATGACTTTTGGACTATTCTAACACAGTTTTATATTAATTCACATTAATATTTTATTTTCCCTAAGTTTAAACTTAGGGACTCCATTAAAAATATTAATTATTTTAATATCTCCCAAATTGTTTAGAATCTACCCAAACCCTTTCTGAATATTGGAGATCTCATGTGCCTTAGCCTCTCCACCAATTTTCATGGCTATAGCACATCCGATGCTACCCCAAATCAACACTCCCTCTTAGCAAGGATTGTGCTCTAGTAATACTCCTCACTGAGTATCACCCTGATCATCCGGCATCGGTCCCTGTGCTGATGCTATGCCTCCCTGCCCAACATCCTCTGCATTGTTGCATCCTATACTACTGCCCATGGCTCTGCTACTGCCATTGTTGCATCTGTACGACAACTCCCTCTGCATCTGTGTTGTTGCTGGTCCTTTCTCCCAACACTGCATCTGCACGGCATCTCCCTCTGCACCCTTGTTGTTATCACTCCCATTTCTGCTACTGAAACGAGTTCTTTACCATCCCCATCTTTTCCCTGAAGTAGTCAAACTTTGTCCTTCCAAGGACCTTGGTGAGGATGTCCGCCACCTGTTCTCCTGTAGGAGTGTAGCTCAACTGTACAGCTCCTCGTTGGACACAGTCCCTGACAAAGTGACATTGGATATCAACATGTTTAGACCTATCATGAAACATTGGATTCTCAGAGAGCTTGATGCAACTCTGATTATCGCACATTATCCCGGTCGCCTCCATATTCCTTCTGAATAGGTTCACAAGCAGTTTTCTAATCCATATGGCCTCACAAGAAACTGTGCTTGCCGCCATATATTTTGTCTCAAATGAGTTCAGAGCCACGAACTTCTATTTCCGATTGCACCAGGAGGTCATTCCTGATCCAATGTTGAAACAGTACCTAGAGGTACTTTTCCAATCCACTGAACTTCCTGCCCAATCTACATCAATAAATCCACTCAATCTAATACCCTTACTCCTAGTGTACAAGAGTCCATAATCGATTGTTCCTTGTAAATACCTAAGAATATGTTTGGCTGCTGCCCAGTGCGCCCTCTTCGGTTCCACCATGAACTGACTACAGGTATTGACAGCGTAGCAAATGTCTGGCCTGGTATTGACCAAATACATCAGGGACCCTATGAACTACCTATATGGGGTGGGATCAACATCCTTGTCTTCTGATGCATCAATCTTCTTCCAGTTGGTGATCATTGGTGTAGCCATAGGTCTACAGTCCTCCATCCCGAAACTTTTCAGGATTTCTGTAGCATACCTCCCTTGCCCAAGGAAGATTTCTCCCTTCTACTGCCAAACTTCCAACCCTAGGAAGTAGTGCATTCATCCCAAATCCTTCATATCGAATTTTGTGGCTAGATTCTTCTCGCAGTCCCCAATGAGTCTAGATGATCCTGTCAGGAAGATATTATCCACATACCATACTAAGATTAGCAACTCGTTCTCTACAACCAAATAGTAGAGATTCGGATCCACGTCACTCTTGACAAACCCCATCTTCTGCAAGTAGCCATCTATTCGACCATACCATGCTCTCAGTGCCTGTTTCAGCCCATACAAGGCTTTCTTCAATCTACATACATGAGACTTCTTCTCATGAGTTTCAAATCCCTCTGGTTGTTCAATGTATACCTCCTTTTCTATTACCCCGTTCAAAAATGTCGTTTTAATATCCATCTAATGGATCTCCCATCCCATCTAGGCTACAAGAGATATCACAGTCCTAATAGATGTATACTTGGCTATTGAGGCGAAGTTCTCCTCATAGTCAATTCCTTCTTTTTGAGCATACCCCTTAGCCACAAACCTGGCCTTGTATTTCTCAACACTGTCGTCTGCAGCGTCTTTGATCTTGTAGATCCATCTTGAACCTACCACTGACCTGTCTTGAGGCCTTGGCACCACCTCCCAGACATCGTTTACCATTATGGAGTTGTATTCCTCTACCATCGCATCTAGCCAAACCTGATGTTGAGCTGCCTCCTTGAAACTGGCAAGCTCTCCATCCTGAGCTACTAATGCCTGATATCTATCTAGTTGTTTTCACTCCCTCTTATTGTTTCTAGGCACAACAATGAAGTCCTCTGCATCTCGCAGAATTGGACGAAGTTCCCTGCTAGTTCTTCCTCTGCCAGCAGGTGCTTTTGTTCGCTCCTCCTCCTCATCCTGAGAATCTTCCTGTCCTGAGGAAGAATTCTTTACTTTTGTTGGTTGAAGAGGCTCAATCAACAGCTCCTCTTTCGACTGCTCCTCGGAAGGCATCTCGAGAGACCTTCTGAAAGCCCTGTCCTCCATGAACTTTACATCTTATCGTACCACTACCTTCCTGCTCCCTGGAAGATAGATTCTGTATGCCTTAGCATTCTTGCTATATCCTACCAGATATCCCTTTTCTGCAATTTGATCCAGCTTCTTCCTCTTTTCTTCGGGTATGAGGCAATATGCTAAACTCCTAAATATCCTGAAATGACTGACTTCAGGTGTCTTCCCTGTGAAGACTTTTTCTGGAGTAATCTTTCCCAGTGCTTGATGAGGAGTCCTGTTCTGAACATAGACTGTTGTATTGCATGCTTTGCCTACAGGGATTTTGGCATATCCTAAGCATACATCATGGCCCTAGCTGCTTCTACAATAGTCATGTTCTTTCTTTCTGCTACCCCATTTTGCTCCGGATTATATGAAGCTGTCCACTCTCTTCTAATGCCCTCCTTAGCGCAAAAATCAGTGAAGTCCTTATCGACATATTCTCCACCATTATCTGAGTGCAAAACTTTTATTTTCTTCCTAGTCAGATTCTCCACCAGAGCCTTGAACTCCTTGAATCACCAAAAAAACCTCATCCTTGGTTTTCAGAAAATAAATCCAAGTTTTCCTTGAATGGTCATCAATGAAGGTAAGGAAATACTCGGCACCACTGAGAGCTTTGACGGACATAGGTCCACAGATATCAGAGTGTATCAATCCTAGTACACTCTTGGCCCTATGTTTGCTCCTAGGAAATGCTACCTTGGCATACTTTCCTAGAGCACATCCTCTGCATACATCATCTCGTTCCGTACTTACATCCGGAACTCTTGTTACAGTGCTCCTGAGAATTCTCAGAGCTCCATGGTGCAAGTGACCCATCTTCTATGCCATAGTTCGTTCAAGTCTTTGTCTCCATGACTTGCTATTAGTGCCATTGGTGATTCTAGTTGCAATCTATACAACCGATTACTTTTGATCCCGATTTGCACTTTCTTTTTCCAGCTTGGGTGTTTGACGTATACCTTCTCTTGATGAAGTTCATCCCCAATCTTGGTACATGCAGCACATTTGTAGCATGGAACCATTCTCCCAATTTTGTTTGAAAAACTATGGTACCCTTCCCTACTAGAGTACACTTTGCCTTGTTCCCCATGGTGATCTAAAAGTTCATCTTCCCTTCTCAATATTCTGAGAAACATTCCCTCATTCCCGTCATATGCCACGAAGCTCCACTGTCTATATACCATACTTCTGATGATGCAGCACTAGTCATACACACCACTTCTTCTTCCAACCTGGAATCCAACATAGAGAAATCGAAATCTCTTTCTCTTGTGCAATCTTCTGAAACTCTGTGTGAGTCCCCTAACGTGGATGCCTCTACATCGTGGTCTCAACCCATAACTGATTTTCCCTTTTTGTCTCGATTACTCGCTCTAATACCATGTGAAAATTCTATCACTGTAGCAACTGATTTATTTTCCTACTTATTCCACAATAAGTTATTTATGAAATTACTTCAATAAACATTAAAATAAATATTGTTGCAGATATCACACTGTAATACAAAAACAAACATATGCACAAGCATTAACACATTGACACAAATATTTTGGACAACAGTCCTCGGAAAAAACCAAATGTGGGAAAATCGGTGCAGCAAGGGAGGATTTTATTATTCAGCAATTCTTTAGCACAACAAGGTGCCAAACTGGCTTACCCACAGAGAGAAATAATTCTCCAGCACTTCTCCCAATCCCAGTGTCAACCCAGCTGACCTCTGCGTGGCTATCAAACCCTCTGCGTCATTCCTGGCTTGACTGTGTTAGCCCTGGGCCTCTCTGTGTCACCCACGCAAGCCCAGCTAGTGACTATGCAGTCATCTATTGCCTCCGCATCTGCATGCAAAGCCCTGCATCTGCCTTTCCTGCCTCAGTTCTGATCTCCAGTGGTTGATCCCGCCTCTCTGCTCCGTACTTGCTGCCTCCTGACTGCTCACCAGACCACTAGTTCAATTTCTCAGCTAACCCCGCTCCAGAAATTGAACTGACTAGTCTCCCTCAGTGTCTTCTCCAAGTGACCCTCAAGCCGCCTCTTATACTTTTCTCGTTGACAAATCAACCACCGAGATTAAGTCCCTAATCAACAGCTAAGATTAGATCTGGCTTGATCCATGACTTTTGGACTATTCTAACACATTTTTATATTAATTCACATTAATATTTTATTTTCTCTAAGTTTAGACTTAGGGACTCCATTAAAAATATTAATTATTTTAATATCTCCCAAACTGTTTAGAATCTGCCCAAACCCTTTCTGGGAATTGGAGATCTCATGTGCCTTAGCCTCTCCACCAATTTTCGCGGTTAGAGCACATCTGATGCTACCCCAAATCAACAGGCCTGAATTGGAGGGATTTTGGAGAGCGTTATTGAGCATCTTTGTGGCCTACGCAGGGCTAGGGATAGTTAATTCCTTGGGAGTTGGGAGGCTAGATAGGCCATCAATTTCAGTGGGGAAATTTGCCTAGCAGCAAAGGCTAATCACTTGTAAAATTTCCAATTGTTAGAGAAGAGTTTCCAAAACATTTTCAACAATAGCATTTGGTGGGGGCATAGAGCCAAGTATCTAAGGAATTCACACTTTTTAGGGCTTGCTAGGCAAGTCGGAATTGCGCCACAAGCTTTCTGGGTTTTGTAGGAGTTATCATGGGGGAGCTCATGGCTAAATTTGCAGAATTTTTGGGGCTGAAATGAGGGCAGAAAGAGCACTTCACCTACAGCAACAGTTGTGAGCATTTTTTGGGTTAGCGCAATCTTTGGAGAGTACATTCAGCAGTTGGGCTTCACTATCTCAACTTGGGTTTTTCCTTGCTTGTTGAACCAAGCCCAAGTTCATTTATTCCCACTCATTTGTACTCCATTCTACATCAATAATAAAATGGCTCAGCTTTTGGAGATTATTTTGGGTGTAAACTGATATTTCCTGTATGTGTGTTTGTTTATGGTTGCATGTCTTTGATTTGTTTTGTTTATCACTGAATATTTCCTATTAGGAATATTAAAGAAGGTGGTTTGTCATTCCATCCACCTAGGTTCAAGTCTCTAGCGACATGGTCCGTCATAGTAAGGTTGAAAGGATAGGCATCCCATTGGAGTCTGAGATCCCGACTCTAGTTTCTAGTGGTCTCTGGAAATCTCGGTCCTAGGTTCAATTATGAGTTTCTAATATATGTGGCTTGCGGGCTATTGCATATATCTGGGGAAGTTGTTAGTTCCCCATCTAAAAAAAAAAATAGCATTAAGGTTATTCATCCTAAGATTGGAAGGGTTGTTCACGCTCAATTTTGCGCTTGTTCAAGGGTTTATCCTTTAAGTAATTAAGTGTTTTGGTTGTTGGTCTGCATTGTTTTTGTAGTAGTAAAACATTTTTAGATGAGAAATTGTTCAAACTAACTCCTATACCGCACCACCCAACGGTATTTTATGGTGGAGGATTTGTGTTGTGTAGGAAAGCCTCCCATGGAATTTTAGGAATTAACCTAAAGAGTGGGGACTTATGCCAAGGTGACAGTGAACACTTGTCCTATGTGGTGCTGCCCTAGCATCTTGCTAAACCTTTGTAAGACTACTAATTCAGGCGGTAACAAGGCTCAATCATAGTAACAGGTTCTATGGCCAAGGACTTAACCAGAAGAGTTAATTACACTTGAGGGTCATGGAATGAGAACTTGTAAACAATACCAAAAAAAATTAAAATGCTTTTAATACAAAAACAAATAGCTATACTTTAGCCTTAAACAATAAGTAATTTCCCATTATGAAATTGTATATCCATTGCAGCTACTGGAAATTATTCTTCTAACTCAAAAATTGATTATGTAGTTTATTTGCTACGGCAAATAACGAATAAAATCACAGCGCAATTTTCACCATAAAAATATTGTGGAAAATAAAATACTGGAAACTGAGAAATTCTAGCGCACACAATAATTTCGATAGTTATTTTTGGACAATTGTCCCTGGAAAAACCCAACTTGGGGAAACCGATACAACAAATGCAGGTTTTATTATTAATATTCAACAACAATTCCAACTACAATAATTTAGATGCCAAGCTAACAATCTAATCTAAGGAAAATACTAGCAAAAATATCGAGAGAATTTTCTCTCACCCCACGACTATTTTTTGCCTCCAAAATAGTTTCCTCAACCTCTCCGCTAAGCTCCCTACATCACCCTCTGCGTAGAGCTTACACTAGCCCTCTAAAGATTTCAACCTTCCTTCCTTTAACTCTTCCGGGAACTGGAAATCTTCCTCCCGGAATGCTATTGCTCTCCTCTTCCCCCTGCAACTCACCCTTTGGCTCTATCTTCTCTGCTGAGCTGCTGCTACTGAGAAAATTGAACTGCCTAGGCAACTGAGTATCTGCACTGGATGATCTCCATCACCACATTGACTTCCTTTTATAATCCATTGTTGGAGCACCAACGGCCAAATTTAAAACTTAATCAATGTCTAGGATCATTTCTGAATCGAACCGTGTGAGTTTCTAGATGATTCACACCTTATCTCAATTAATATTGATTAATTAACCATATTCCCTAAGTTTAGACTTAGGCAATATTTAAAAAATCAGTTAATAATCTAATTGAGACACTTCTAGGCGGAATTTCTAGAAACGATTTTTGGGTTTTGGAGATCTCATGTATTCTAGCCTCTCCACCAAATTTTGTGGCTAGAACACATATGATGCTACAAAAATTAACACTCCCTCTTAGCGAGGAATGTGTTTTAGTGCTACTGCGCACCTTGTAGCAGCACCCTATCTTTGCATTATCTCCTGTAATGTTGTTGATGTCTGGCCATACTGCCCACCAACCACTGCGCAACTCTGAATTATGTTGCATATGTGCTGCTGCTGACACTGCCATACTGTTGTCAACACTGCATCGGCACTGGAACTCCCTCTCATCTATTGTTGCAGCAACTACAACATCTACAACTAAAAATCATCCAAAATAGTTTGTCCCTGCTACTGAAACGGGTTCTCCACCATACCCATTTTGTTCTCTGAAATAGACAAACTTAGCTCTACCTAGAGCTTTCATGAGTATATCTGCGACCTGCTCTTATGTGGGAACATATTGTAGTTGGACAACTCCTCGTTGTAGACAATCTCTGATGAAATGACACTGAATATTGATGTGCTTCAACCTGTCATGAAACACTGGATTCTCAGAGAGCTTTATGCAACTCTAATTATCACAATAGACATTGGTCACCTCCATCCTTTGCTTGAATAAGCTTACTAGAAGCTTCTGAAACCATATAGCTTCGCACGTAGCTGTGGCAGCTACCATATACTCTTCTTCTGCAGAGTTCAATGCTACTAACTTCTACTTCCCGCAACACCAAGAAACCATCCCTGATCCAACACTGAAGCAATACCCGGAGGTACTTTTCTTGTCCATTGAACTCCATGCCCAATTTGCATCTGTGTACCCACAAAGTCTGGCGTCATCCTCTCGAGTATATTTCAACCCATACTCGACTATGCAACGAATATACCTCAAAATATGCCTTGTTGCAGCCCAATGTACCCTTTTTGGTTCTACCGTGAACTGACTAAGGGTATTGACTGCGAAGCAAATATATGGCCTACATGAGAGACCCAATGAGTTGTCTATACAAGGTGGGGTCGACATCCTTGTCATCTGATGCGTCTATCTTCTTCTATTTGGTAATCATGGGCGTAGACATGGGTCTACAATCCTGCATTCTGAACCTTTTCAGAATATCTGTAGTGTATCTTTCTTTCCCAACGAATATCTCCCCATCCTTTTGCCACACTTCCAATCCTAGAAAATAGTGTATCAACCCCAAATCCTTCATGTCAAATTCTGCTGCCAAGTTCCTCTTGCAGTCCTCTATGAGCCCTGATGATCCTATCAAAAAGAGATCATCCACATACAAAACTAGGATGAGTGGCTCATCCTCTACCATCAAATAGTATAGGTTGGGTTCTGCCTCACTCTTAACGAACCCCATCTACTGCAAGTAGGTGTCAATTCTACCATACCATGCCCTGGGATTCTGCTTGAGTCTGTATAGAGCTTTCTTCAATTTGCACACATGCATGCGCCTCTCATGAGTCCCAAAATCCTCTAGTTGTTCTATGTACACTTCTTCTTCTATCACCTCGTTCAAGAAGGTTGTCTTGAGTCTTGACTTCCATCTAGTGAAACTGCCATCTCATCTGAGCTACTAGAGATATAACTAACCGGATAGAAGTGAATCTGGCAACTGGGGTGAAGGTCTCCTCATAATCTATCCCTTCCTTTTTTGCATACCACTTTGCCACGAACCTAGCCTTGTACTTTTCCACACTGTCTTCTGCCACAAATTTGATCTCGTAGACCATCGTGAACCTACAACTAATTTGTCTTCTGGCCTAGGCACTACTTCCCAAACATTATTTGTCATGATAGAGCTATACTCTTCTACCATGCCATCTATCCACACCTGATGTTGTGTGACCTCCTGAAAGCTGGAAGGTTCTGCAACCTGAGCCACCAATGCTTGGTACCTGCCAGGCTATTTGTGTTGTCTCTTGCTCATCCTAGGAGTTCCAATAAACTCCTCTGCATCTCTTAATTTCTGACAAATCTCTCTGCTGTCTCAACCACTAGTCATTGGAGGTTCTAACTTCTACCAGCTCCTCCTCATCCTGTCTCTATTGATCCATCTGTTGAGAACTCCCCAGATTTCCTGCACCTGAGGAAATACTGGTGCTGGTCACAATACTTGTCCCTTGTGACTGTCATTTTGCCTATCTCACAAGCTGCTCCTGTGGCTACCCTTTTTGCTGGACCAAAGGAGCTTCTATTGACTGAATCTAATCACCTGTAGGCATCTCACTGTTGAATTTCCACGACCTTGGGTCTAGGTTAGAGTCTTAAAATCACTGACGCTACTAAACCAAGAATCTCAACCATAATCTACTTTACACAGCAGAAATATAAAGCAGTAAATCACACATGCACAGAACATAGACAACTTTTTACAATTTTTCAACCCAACTTCATTATATTAACAACACATAATACAACAGTCTAGGGCTCCCGTACCAGGGATAGTGGCCCTTAATACAAGATACAAAATTGGGGCTTGGTGTTAGTCCATCGACAACCAACCTGCCCTCAACAAGATACTCTGGCCGTCTAGCTGATGTAGAGCTCCTCACAGCTACCTTGGTCATACCCTGTACCTGCCCAGTCCTACAACTCCCAATCTACAACTCTTACCTCTATCAATGCTCCAAGTCCATCTGGCCACTAAATCTCAATTATCCAATTTGCTCTTTAGTTGTGCCTTCGTCCATCAAGGCCACAATACATCGAGACTCCTATCGAGTTGTTCATAGCTCCACTTGTGAACAACTCTCGATCTACCCACTACTGCTTCTCAGGTACTGAAGGACTTCAGCCCATTGTGGTCTTCATGTCCTGCACCGATGAAGACCAACGTAGGGCACAGAGGGCTGCCACCTATCACTGCAAGATGTCCATCTCCCACAATGAACACGGGCTAGGAGGACTGTCCATCATTTGTTGTAGAAGTCCTTCTCCACACACAAGTCTCGGGCTCCACAACTTCTCTAGTTCATCAACCCTTGAGCTCAACAACTGCCTCTCTCGCAACCACCTTTGTCCACCAAGGTGTTGCTCACTAGGTTCCAACTTGGATACAATCACGCTGTCCTCCAAGAAACCATAAGTGCCCAATCTCTTCCAAACTTGGTCTTCTCTTACACTGCCCTCCAACAGTACACGAGAGACAAAGTCCACGCTGTAGCATCTGCACCTAGTTAGGGCATCCCCACACTTGGGAGACCCTTACACATAGACGCCCACAGACTTCTCCAATCCGCCCTTGTTCTGCAATAGAGGAGCTATTGTGCAAATCTAGGCTCCTCAATGTGTCCTCGCCTAGGACACTATCAATCCATTATACATGGGTCCATCTACAACATACCTTGTTGTTGTCCTCTTGCCTTCCGATCTGATGTGCCTGTTGTCACCTTGGCTGCTTGGTAGGCCTCCTAACTATCCACGTGGGCTCCTCCAAACAACTCCTAGGGCCTCCTACAAGCAGCCCACAAACTAAACCAAAGCAATGGTCAACACTTTGACCCAATGCACGACAATCTTTTGCTACTCAATCATTGTGCAATTTGTCACTAGTGTTGACCAATACGTGTCAACGACCCATAGCAGTACACCCCCTTTTTTCGCAAAATGGATAGTGCCTAATCGATGTGTTCATATCATCCAGCTATCATCATCAACCTGATCATCATGTTATAATGTAAACCCATTCTGCATGTGTATGATGTAAATAATCTCAACAAATCAGTGTCGTGTATGTAGTTGCGCAGGTAAACCTATTTTTTTAGTGATGATCTACATTCCGGGAGGTTTTTGTTTCACCAATCTATTCTCGAATGGTCAGCAGAGTTTTCCTTCAGCCTTACCCCAAAGCTAGAATGGATTTTGTCACTGGGAACTTAAGCGAGTCCTAGTGTTATAGATCGAGTCTATGTAAAAGTGATTTGGGAATAATCCTAACTATTTGGTTAAATTATTTTATTACAAATTGCTTGATCTGCTGAATTATATTTGTGTCACAGAAATAGGTAGTCTATGAGGGTCTATTTCAGATGCGTTTTCCCCCTTGTGATGTAAAAGATATGAAAATCATGATGTAAAGTGTTTTGAGGGTTGAAAAAATAATTTATCCCCTAATACGTTAATTAATTAAATTTTCTGGTCAAAAATTAATTAAAATCCTAAACTAGAAATTTAATTAATTCTAAGTCCTAGGTAAATTTAAATTCTCCGAAGACAAAATTCGTTGGTCCTTCAAAATTAAATTTTAAGAGGTCCCAGGACTAAGGTAAATTGATTATTTTGCTAAATTTTAAGCCTTTGGTCCCTGGGGTTAACTCAAAGTCAAAATTTTGAGGAAATTAATTCAAAAATTTAATTTTTGAGTTAATTAAAATACATTAAATTGAAAAATTAAATTTTCTCAAAAATTTAAAATTTCGATGGATGAGATTAAAAGAAATTTTGATCCTCATCAACAGTCAAAATTGCTTTGATAAAGGATCACTCGAACCAGTCGTTGGAAGATTTATCTTTAAATAGAAGGTCATTTGTTAGTTGATCCATCCGATCTCTGGATCGTGTACTAAAGCTCTCAAGCTCTCTTGTATACTTTTTTGAATTAATGCAAAAGTCATCGGGGTTTCAACATGTTGTAGTATTCATCTTCGTGAATTTATGGTAACATTGTCTTAATTTCTACTTAATATTATGTGAAAACTATCAATCAATAGCTCTCTTAGAATAATCTGATACAAGTATCTTATTCAGTGTGTTGGATCTAGGGTAACATTTTTAGTTTTGATTGAAGTAGCAGGTATCTCTATTTCTCTAGAATTTTATTGTTGTTCTATTTCTCTACTTTATTTGATGGTTGATCTAGTGTTTGCAGAAGATCTCTCAGGTTCTCATTGAGCGTTTGGGGATAGTCTTTGGTTGGACCAACCAACTCTCAACACATATTTTCTGAAGAGCCTACTTCATATAAACCTCCGAATTTATCTTACGATAACTTTTTTCTACAGGGTGTTTTTGGGCTAGTACCTCTCTAAAATTTCAAAATCATTTAAATATTTTGTGGAAATTTTGATAGATCTGGCTATTAAGAGCCTTAGATTATCATATTTGGGAGAGGAATTGGACTCATACTCCTCAAATCTAATAGATCTGTAAATTATTTGTATAGATCTGTTATTTACTTGTGTAGATTTGAAATTTCGTAACATAATTTTGAATTTTAACACTTGGGTTTTTGGGATTTTCTCTATTTTTGTACATATTGGGTATTGGGTTTTTCTCTTTTCACTTGTGCAGGAATAGATCTGAGAAATCAGCTAAGAAAATCTTCAGATCTGAACTAGATCTAGACCCTGGATGGCAAGATCTGGGCTCAAAGATTGTTTGCAAGAATAGATCTGGGAAATCAGCGAAGTAAATCTTTAGATCTGAGATTTTTTCAAGAAGATCTAAAGGTTTTGAGACAGATCTAGGCCCTGGGGGACAATATCTTGTCCCAAATATTTTTGCAGGGCCGTCCATTAGAGATTTTGCAATAAATCTGAAGATCTGAAGCAAAATAATTTTTTCCAAAACAAAGGTTTCAAGTTTTGGGGCTTCTAAGCCCAGATTTGCCTTTTCCTAGCCCAACGCTAGTTCTATTGGCCCCGTGCTAGCTCTCATTGGCCCTAGATTCCCCTTGCTCCATTTCTGATCTGAATATTTAATTTTTTGCACTAATCATTGGTGGGTTTTGCAAGAAATTTGGTAAAAATTTGTGTTTCAGATATTGAAATTTTTTTTTGGCAACTTGAGCAAGTGATTTTCAAGGCCTAGGGCCTAAGGGTTTGATCTCTAAAACATCTTTTTCCTCACTGTTTGCTACAGCAGTCATACACCCTTTAATAGTGGTGAAAAACACATCTAAGTGGTTTGAAATTAACTAAAAGAATTCCTAAATACATTAATAATTCATTTATGTTTGATGTGCGTCAAGAATTTGGCCTAGATCTACATTTTGAGTGACTGTTATCTCTGAATAATTATGTTTCTAAAATTTGAAATATAACAGTGGCAAAATTTCATGTGGATTAGTGTAAAATCAGTTCTTAAGTTGTCTAATACATTAAGGAATTGATTTCTTGAGTTGGGCATTCATCATTTGGCTTATTTCATGTTTTAATTGCTGGTTGTAATAAGTATATCAGATTTGATATAGTTATGGAAATCATATCATAACAGGTTGAAAAAATTTTATAATTCATGTGGGCAAGTTTGGAAACTTTTCGGTAAATTTTTGGCATAAAGATATCATTGATAGTTTACTGTTTTCATTGTCATATTGCTACTATGATAAAGTTTTTCTTACTTCTGTCCTAAAAACTAATTTCTGAAAATTAAGTACTCTGTCATGGAATTGTGATAAAATGCATATCTTTTGTTTCATAAACCGAGTATTTTTCGAGCATCTAATATTAATTTGTGAAGATGCTTTTGTTCTCTTTGAGCTATAATTGCATTTGAAAGAATCTAGAAGATTTGAAGTAAGATTGTGGTCTAATTATGATATTGCTAAGAAGTTTATCTTTCAATCTTTGTCTAGTGAAGTGAACATTCATTTTTGACAATCAAGGGCTTTGATATATAACTCTGAATCAAATCGTAGCATAAGCACTTTTCATCATTGAATCTAACTTCATCTCATCTTCTAATCATCTGGTGCATTTGCATATAAGTTAGTTTTGCATAAATAAAAATTACTTTCAAGCATAAGCTTGGTCGATAGAGAGATAGGTATCCATCCATCTTTGCTTGAGAAGCCTGTTTTTAATAGTACTTAAAACGGTGACCTTGCAATCGTCAGAGCCACAATTCTCTGCAATGCCGAAGGCACCGGGTATGTTAGATTTTCAGGACAGGTATCGTTAATCATACCTTAATGTACTTCACCTTATCTTCTTTCTGCGAATTACTACGAAATCAGGCCCAATATAGAAAGGATAGAAAGGTTAAAACTTAGATAGGCATTTAACTTAAATTAACCAAGATTCTTGCATCTCGTATTAGCTTCAGGATCTGCATTTCATATAAGATAGCCATTCATCTAAGCAACAGTTGCTAATCAATTACTTGGTCTTCATTTCCCTAACAAGATCGTTGACTCCATAAGAGACTAGTATCAATCGTTTAAAATCTAATCAAATCCTAAGTCTTGCTAAATCTTAATCAAGTACTTGATTGCCTCACTGTGTCTCCCGAACTGGTTGGTTCCCAATTAGTTCTTCTTCATTCCATTTTTCCATAGGGTCTACCCCCCTTAGCCTGTTGTAGGGAGACAGCTTAAACGAAAAGATTGGAGATCAGGGTGACAGCCCCCGATTTGAGTGTTGTCGCGGTGCCTAAACATTATGTGCGACAACAACTAGGATAGGGCATCTAATCACCAGATCTGCCCCTCCTCCTTGACTTCCACAAGCTGCCTTTAACTGATCCAAATATTGGTCACATCTTGACCCAATACACCTCCACAAACGATGTTGTCACCACGTTGCACTGTTGTACTGTTGCACTACTGGTTAGGGCACACCACGCTGCCCTCAACCTCCACGCAACTCAGCAAGCAAGCCCTTCTAGGGCTGCGGTTCTTGAAGGGAGAGGCCCTCCAAACTTACACTACCCCTTTGTGCCTTGTATCACCCAAACACATCACCAAAGGATGACCTAGCTGCTGGCTATGGCCTGCGGCCTAGCACAACAACTCCTGTAGCCTACGCCCTCCCTCCAAACCTCCATAAACTACCCTCAAAACAGCTATGTTTGTCCTCCAAATCTGCGGCCTTCTCTGCCCAACAAAAGCACCCAAGAACAACCCAATTCACGCCTCAAAACAGTGCTTTCTCACCACGTTGTCACCTATAGCAAACAAAGAATATCATGTTGCGTTCTATACCTCCTCACGCTGTCCCTTTGACTCTCTTCTTGTTGTGGCTAGACCTTCTTTTCTCTATCGAAATTTTAGAGGATGTATTACTCTCTTGGATACTTTAAAACACATCACTTCACCTCATATTTATACACATATGAGGGCTCAACGAATTGATGAAGAAACCCTTCTATTGGACTATGTTTATGCCAAGCCTACATGACTTGGTAACCAATAATTAATTAGTCAATTTCAAAAATTCATTTCTCTCTAACGACAACTCGGATTCGGACGATTCTCGATGCGATGGAATCGTATCGCCGAGCACTATCTTCCTCATCCATCACAGTCTTGGCCCAAATCACGATGGGTGCAAAACCCCCAAGCTTGGATCTCAAGCCCACAAGCTCATTTGTGGCACCTTGACCTCCAACCCTTGAACATTAGGGCTTTGAGTACCTCCCAAGCTACAAAAATCAACACTCACTAGACCTCCTAATAGCTCGGTCCTCCATGAACTTCACGTCTCGCCTTACTACTATCTTCCTATTGCTAGAAATGTAGATTCTGAATGCCTTTGAGGTTTCGATGTACCCAACGAAGAACCCTTTCTCTGTAGATTGATCCAGTTTGGTCTGTTTATCATCTAGAATGTGGCAATAAGCATCACTGCCAAAAATTCTGAGGTGGCTAACTTCTGGCTTCTTCCCTGTGAAGACTCCTAGCGTTTTCTTTGTTGATTTGTGGTAGCATCAAATGTGATCTAGCCATGAAAATTGGTGGAGAAGCTAAAACACATGAGATCTCCAAGACCTAGAAATGGTTTTGGGAAATTCCACCCGGTTAGAGAGATATTAAAATAATTAATATTTTTAATGGGGTTCCTAAGTCTAAACTTAGGAAAATCAAAATATTAATGGGTATTAATATAAAACTGGGTGAGAATGTTCTAAATGACATGGATCAATCCAAATCTAATTATATCCATTGATTAGAGACTTAATCTCAGCCATTGAAGATTCAATAGGAAAAGTATAAGAGGAGGCTTGAGGGTCAGTTGGAAATACACCAAGACTGATCAGTCAGTTCAATTTTCTGGAGCGGGGTTTATTGAGAAAATTCGAATAAGTGATCTGAGTTGCAGCGAGGGGTAGTGAGTGCATAGCAAAGAGGCAGAGATAGTGTCAAAGGGCGAGCACAGTGATTGAGGAAGATACGCAGAGCCAGCAGGAGCCACGCAGAAGGCCAGAGACAATGTGCAGAGGCTAGCAGGGCCTGCTTAGGTGACGCAGAAGGCCAGAAAGATGACGTAGAGGAAGGTTGATGCAGAGGGTTCTAGAGCTACGCAGATGCTAGCAGGGCTGACGCAAATCCTTGGAGAAGCGTCGGAAGAATTTTCATGGGGCAAACTAGTGCTAAGAAGCTGAATATCTGCTTCCAAGAAGAGGTATTACTGTCGTGTAGAAATATCTATTAGGTGAGCCAATTTGGCACCTTAGTTGTACTCAAGAAAGCTGCTTAATAATAAAACCCTGCAAACTGTTGCATCGGTTTTCCCGCATTGGGTTTTTCCAGGGACGATTGTACAAAAATAATGGTGTCCCTTGTGTTTTTATCTATTATTTCAGTTGATGATTTGTATATGAATTGAGCCTGCATTTGTGTTTATTTTCAGTATTTATATGAATAAATAACTTGTTAAGGAATAAACAAGTAGGTGAAATAAACCAGATAATCCAATAGGAATTTCTTACGTGTCAGACTTAGAAATTTCAACATGGTATCAAAGCGTTGCACATCACAAGAGAAATAAAGGCACTAGTTTAATCAAAAGCATTTGTAGCAGTGGCGGTTGTCCCGAGAGACAAAGCTGCTCCTAAGCAGAAAGAAACAGAGAAGGAGTGATGCAGAGGGCCTACGTCATCATTTCGAGCCAGAGAGAGGGCCAATGCAGAGGCAGAGAGAGGTAGAAGAGGCTCACAAAGAGCCACATCATCCTACTCAGCCAAGTAGGCTTGACGCAATTGGCCAAAGGAGCGATTCAGTGTTGTCGAGATTGCGCAGAGCTAAGAGGCTCAATCTCTTCAGCTGCTGAGGCCAGGGAGTTGTGAGCAGATTGTGGATTGGGAAGCTGGTGGGTGTTGTTACTGTCGAAGCAGAACAATACCTAACAGGACAAAACCAAGGTAGAGGGAGACGCTGCCTTGAGGGATTTCTAGCCAAGAAATCCATATTCGAGTTGCAATTGCAAAGAGAATCGGAGAGGAGTGGATCAACAGTTGACGAGAAGATTTCCAGCAAGGAAATCGAGACTCAGAGGGAGTCTAGGAGAGAAATTCCAAGAGGGAAGTCAAGACTCAGAAGGAATCCAGTATAAGAGCAGAGATGGCAATGGACAGGGCCTCCAACTTTGTTATTTGGAAGGCCAGGATCCTGTATGTGTTGGATATACATCGCATCAAGGGCTTCGCCTTGAGAACCATGGCAATCTCAGTCGACCCAGCTAATAATGAAAGGTATGAGGATGCAATGACGAAGGCAAAGTGCATAATCCTTGATGGGGTCAAGGATCATGTGATACCGCATATTGCTGAGAAGAACACGGCAAAGGAGATGTGGGATACCTTGACGACATTGTATCAGGACACTTCTGTGTAGAGGAAGATGTTGTTGGAGAATCAGTTGCGGTCGTATTAGATGTAGAAGGGGGAGCAGATAGATCTATACCTCAGCAAGTTGCAAGAGATTCAAGACCAACTTACTTCCATAGGGGCCATGCCAGATCAGGTGTTCATGGTGAGGACCGCCCTGAATGCGGTCTCTAATTGGGAGACATTTGTCCAAAGCATTTTGGGCAGAGCTAATCTTCCAAGGTGGGAAGAGATGTGGGCAACTCTTCGCCAAGAAGAGATCAGACGGCTGACCAAGGCGGGAAGTAGCAGCAAGGGAGGTCAAATCAAGAAAGAGGAGGAGGAGGATGCGGCTCTGGCATCTGCGGGATAGCAGGGGAAGAGGAAGAAGAAGGAAATCTCCAAGGTGAAGTGCTTCCATGGAGGGGAGTTGGGTCATTATGCAACCCAGTGTCCCACAAAGAAGAATAAGGGAGAGGATTCTGACTCCAAGGAAGCTTCGGCTAAGGCAGAGAAAGAAGTCGAGACGAATGACGATTGTGCCATGAGTGCTCGTGCACCTCTAGAGAAGAGGTGGGGAGACATAGAGCTGTAGTCGAGAGGACTATAGAAGGAGGGCAAGATCCTTGAGGTACCCAAACTCTTGGATCATATCCGGCTACGAGAGCCCTTAACGACAGTAGCAGAATGACGGATGTCAGATAGAAGCAAGATGCGATGGAGCGACAAGGCAGTGCTAGAGTGCAAAGGTCTGTAGCAACGCAGTGGGAGTTGCAACAGTGCGAGAGGCACAGAGGTCGTTGCAGCAGTGCGAGAGGCACAAAAATGGTTGTAGCAGTGTGAAAGGCACAAAGGTGCTTGCAACAACACAGAGGCAGCAGAGAGAGCACATGATAGCAGCAGAGGTAGCTTCAACATCAGGAGGCTTTCGGACTGAAAAGGAGGTTAGTAGTTGGGTAGATCAGTTACTTACTTCTCAGTGACTGAGTTGCAGTGCAGCAGTTAGCAGTGGTAATGCTATGGGCAGCATGATGCAGCATGTTGAGAGGGAGCTACAGTACAGATGTAGCAGTGGCAGTGGCAGAGCCATGGGCAGTAGTACAGGAGGTAGCAGTGCAATGGATGTTGGGCAACAGGCCAAGCATCAGCACAGGTACTGGTGCTAGATGATCAGGGTGATCTTCAGTGGTGGAGCATTACTGGAACACATTCCTTGCTAAGAGGGAGTGTTGATTTGTGGGAGCATCGGATGTGCTCTAGCCATGAAAATTGGTGGAGAGGCCAAAGCACATGAGATCTCCAAGACCCATAAATGGTTTGGGGAAATTCCACCCGGTTAGAGAGATATTAAAATAATTAATATTTTAAATGGGGTTCCTAAGTCTAAACTTAGGAAAATTAAAATATTAATGGGTATTAATATAAAACTGGGTGAGAATGTTCTAAATGACATGGATCAATCCAAATCTAATCTTAGTCATTGATTAGAGACTTAATCTCGGTCGCTGAAGACTCAATAGGAAGAGTATAAGAGGAGGCTTGAAGGTCAGTTGGAGATACACCAAGATTGATCAGTCAGATAGATTTTCGAGAGTGGGATTTGCTAAGAAAATTCGAACAAGTGATCTGAATTACAGCGAGGGGTAGTGAGTGCATAGCAGAGAGGCAAAGATAGTGCCAAAGGGTCAGCGCAGTGATTGAGGAGGCTATGCAGAGCCAACAAGAGCCACGCAGAAGGCCAAAGAGACAGCGCCGAGGCTAGCAGGGCATGCGTGGGTGACGCAGAAGGCCAGAGAGTTGACGCAGAGAAGCAGAAGGTTGACGTAGAGGGTTCCAAAGCTAAGTAGAGGCAGAAGGTTGACGCATAGGATTCCAAAGCTACGTAGAGGCTAGCAGGGTTGATGTAGAGCCTTGGAGAAGCGCCGTAAGGATTTTCGTGGGGCAAACTAGTGTTGAGAAGCTGAATATCTGCTTCCAAGAAGAGGAATTACTGTCGTGTAGAAATCTCTGTTGGGTGAGCCAACTTGTCACCCTAGTTGTACTCAAGAAAGTTGCTTAATAATAAAACCCTCCAAACTACTGCACCAGTTTTCCCGCATTGGGTTTTCTGGGGACGATTGTCCAAAATTGTTAAGCTTAGGTATGTTCTATGCTAAAGCAATTTATTTCAATTTTCCAATATCTTTTCCAAATTAGCAATCACATCAGCATTAAAGTAAACTGCAAATAGAACTTAAATATAAATCGCAGAAGACAAGCCAAGACAAGAGGACACAAGATATGGCACTATCCAGGGAAAAACCCCACAATGTGGGGAAACCCTTGATCAATTCTTCTTTTATGATCTTCAAAGTTGAGTAGAAAAAGTGAGAGAGATAGTACATTTAAAATAGAAATCAACATTTTGACTTTTGATATCTGCAGAGATCAGTTGAAGACATATTGCTTCAACTGATTCTCTAAGGTGACTCCTTCACCTATCATAGTGTTGCATCTCCTCCATTTGCTGCACCTGACCATGTTGTACCATCATGCTGCATCATGCATCATCATGCTGCATCATGCATCATCATGCTGCTCATGCTCTCATCACTATGCTGCCCATACATCATGCTGCCCATGATCTTTTCACTATGCTGCCCATACATCACGCTGCTCATGATCTACATCATGTTGTCCATACATCATGCTCCCCTCTGCCATTATACATAGTGTGCCTTCCATGCCATGCTATGCCATGCCATGTCAATGAATATGCTGACACAATTCCATTCTAGATTATACCATTCACAGCTATCAACATTACTGCCCATCAAGTCATAGTTCCACTGTTATTATGGCAGCGGCTATATGTCAATCCATGACAGAGGATGAACATGACTGCGTATTAGTGTCCCTCATACCAGTGTATAAGTTTCTCTATATACCAGTGTATAAGTGTCTCTACAACTACGTTAGGATGACATCATTGATAGCGTATTTGTCTTCAAGGTCATGAGTCTTCATGACTGCGTATTAGCGTCCCTCGTACTAGCATATACAGCATATACAACGTATAAGATCTCCACCATTTGCTGCGGATATGTATCTTCAAGATCTGTACATAAGAGTTTCTATAACTGTGTCTTAGTGTCATCATGTACAGGATATATGAGACTCATTGATCTGCATATTAGTGTCAACATGTATAGCGTGAACATTGACTGCGTGAATATCTCCGATGACAACGTGAACATTGACTGCATGAATATCTCCCATGACTGCATAAACATATTTGTTATGACTGCGTGAAACCAGCGTATAACATCCACAGCATATCCACTATGAACAGCGCATATCGTTCACTATGAGTAGCATATATGTACAGCGTATAAGATCTCCATGATCTGTGTATAAGAATCTTTATGACCTGCGGCTAGGGCATCATACACTTAACCTAGCTTACTCTTTTGTGTCTCTCCTTCACCAAAAACCCAAGATGTGGAGAGGAGATCACATAAAGAGTGTGTACAAATGACTTCAAGTCCTCTTCTATTTATACTAAAATGTAGATGATGAATAGGCATGTCTATTGGGCTTCTGAGCCTCCTACTCAAGTTGTTGGTCGGCTTGATAATAATTCCATAATCAAAATAAATTCATATCTCCATAAATACTTATCGGAATCGGATGATCTTTAGATCAATCCTACACCTCTCGACGAGAGGGATCCAATAAAAATATCCGCTGCCATAAATAAGCTGACCCACATGGAGTTTGGCCCTAGTTTCCAATTTTAACACTCCCTCTCAACTAGGGAGAACTCCATCCGCTGATCCATCTGTTTGACTATACTGCCTCTGCCATTAGTGCCCTGCACTTCTCTGCTCAGCGCCACTAGCTCTGCTCTGCTCAGCTCTGCTTACCTCTGTTGGCTCTGCTCAGCTCTGCTTACCTCTGCTGGCTCTGCTCAGCTCTGCTTACCTCTGCTGGCTCTACTCAGCTCTGCTGGCTCTCCTCTGCTCTGCTCAGCTTGGCTCTACTAAACCATGAAGAAGAAGAATTGATCGAGAATGTCTCATACCATTCTACACTGACCCGAAGTCAGTCTCAGAGTGCGTACCACTGGTCCCAGACCAGTCTCAACCGACCCAAAATCAGCGTCATAGGGGGTACCACTCCTACCACTAGTCCCAGACCAGTATCATCAGTCTTAGAGTGTGTACCACTGGTCCCAGACCAGTCTCAACCAACCCAAAATCAACGTCATAGTATGTACCACTCTCACTAGGCCCAGACCAGTCCTACACTGACCCAAAGTCAGTCTTAGAGTATGTACCACTAATCCTATACCAGTCTCAACTGACCCGAAGTCAACGTCATAATAGGTACAACTCCTACAATTGGTCCCAGACCAGTATCATTGATCCCAGATCAATGAAGGTCATCCTAGCATAGGGAGTACAGTAGATACAGCGATGCGTCCATTGGTACTACTATGATCCCTATCCTCATTTCCCTGCTCATTGATCAGATGAGAGGTACTTCCCATGAGTCCCAGACTGCATGGCTAGGATGCCTCGACCAGAGAACTAATCAATCCTGTCCTCACAGGAGAACTTATCATCCTGCTACACAATCGCCATGGAGAACACATCATCCAGACCTCACAGGAAAGCTAATCATCTTACTACATAATCGTCATGGAGAACACATCATCCAGACCTCACAAGAGAACTAATCATCCTGCTACATAGTCGTCATGGAGAACACATCATCCAGACCTCACAGGAGAACTAATCATCCTGCTACATAGTCGTCATGGAGAACATATCATCCAAACCTCATAGGAGAACTAATCATCCTGCTACATAGTCGTCATGGAGAACACATCATCCAGACCTCACAGGAAAACTAATCATCCTGCTACATAGTGGTATCCAAACAGCTCATTGAAGAGCTTTCGTAACCAGATTGCCTCTCAAGTAGCCATGCTAGCAGCAATATACTCTGCTTCGGCGGTGCTCAAAGCCACCAGCTTCTGCTTCCTTCTCATCCAGGATATCAAAGCAAATCCCAAGGAGAACCAGCACTGAGAAGTGCTCTAGTGATCCTTCACACTGCCTGCCAACTCAACATTTGAAATATTCTAGGCAGTGTATCTCAATCCATGAGAGATTGTTCCCTGAAGATATCTCAGAAGATTCTAGGCACCAATCCAGTGAAGCTCAACAAGATATCAGCTCACCATGTTAACTGCAACACTTATGTTCGGACGGAGGTTCTCCAAGAACATCAACGCGAATGAGTTTATGAAACTCAAAGGCATTTCCCAAATTTGGTCCGACATCACTACCATATAAATTCTTGAAAGTTAAGATCCTCGAGGTAGTCACTGGCTTGCAGTTTATCTTTCCACATTCAGAATCCAACTCCCTCTGTCTCCTACAAATGAGAGGGTCAGCACCTGTCGGACATAGGTGCCGGTATGAGAGGTCTATCATCCACAACCTTCGAGTAATGGTTTGGATCGATTTCACTCCTAGTGAATCTCAGCTCCATCAGACAGTTGTTGATCCTCTCGTACTATGCCCGGAGTGACTTGCTTCAAGCCATAGAGGGCTTTCTACCACCTGCATACATGAGATTCCCGATCATGAATCTCAAACTCCACGGGCTGTTCCAAACCTGTGGACCTGTGGTACATCTCAGACATGTACCTTCAAGCTCTTTTTGAATTCAAGCATCCTTGTCACCATCTGACTCACAGACCTCTGGTGCTGTGTCAATGGACATGGTTCCCAGTGGACTTCCTGCAACTTGATACAACCCTGAACTCAAAAACATCTTTGAAAAATCTATTTTCAAGCACGTACCTTTCCATCAATGAGTGCCACCCTGTAACCTTTGACTTCCATTGCTGACATGGACACCAAGTTCTTCTTGCAATCAGGTACATAAAAGAGATTCTGTAAATGAATCGAGTTACCCTCATTGAGTTGAGGGGTAACATTCCCTGCACCCTTTTCGGGATAGGTGGTATCGGCTCCAAGTATAATCCCATTATTATCTATCCGATGAAGTGCCTGGGGTTCCTTGCTTTCTTTGAAGAGTCAACCATTTCTCCTTGACGAACTATATTACCTGTCATTCCCTTGACCTTGGAATGATTTGTTTATCTTCATCAAGAGAAGTGTCTCTACCATTCAAACACTCCTTCGCATAATGGTCGAACTTATTGTAACCAAGGCATCTATCTTTCCTTCCACCCTTAGATTCGAACTTCCCAATGAAGTGATCATTAGGTAGGCCATCAGAACCTTCCGCTGCACCATTCTGATAATATTCTTTGCTTCAACTTCACCTAGGGTGAATTTGAACAGGGATGAGGAACCCATTGATCCTTTTATCTTGTCCCAACTGTCTTTGGTGATTGCTCTTTCACTCTTGCTTGGGCATTGTCTTCACCTTAGCTCTGATACCATGTTAAGTTTAGGTATGTTCTATGCTAGAGCAATTTATTTTAATTTTCCAATATCTTTTCCAGATTAGCAATCACATCAGCATTAAAGTAAACTGCAATAAAACTTAAATAGAAATCGCAGAAAACAAACCAAGACAAGAGGACACAAGATGTGCGTTGGCCAAGGGCAAACCCCACAATGTGGGGAAACCCTTGATCAATTCTTCTTATGTTCTTCAAAGTTTAGCAGAGAAAGTGAGAGAGATAGTACATTTACAATAGAAGTCAACACTTTGACTTTTGATATCTACAGAGATCAGTTGAAGACATATTGCTTCAACTGATTCTCTAAGGTGACTCCTTCACCTATCATAGTGCTGCATCTCATCCATTTGTTGCACTTGACCGTGAAGTACCATCATGCATCATCATGCTGCTCATGCTCTCATCACTATGCTGCCCATACATCATGTTGCTCATGATCTACATCATGTTGTCCATACATCATGCTGCCCTCTACCATTAGACATAATGTGCCTTCCATGCCATGCTATGCCATGCCATGTCAATGAATACGCTGACACAATTCCATTCTAGATTATACCATTGACTGCTATCAACATTACTGCCCATCAAGTCATAGTACCTGAACAGGTCATAATATTGAGTTGTAGATGATATATGTGATCACTGTTATTATGGCAGCGGCTATATGTCAATCCATGAGCAGAGGATGAACATGATTGCGCATTAGTGTCCCTCATACTAGCGTATAAGTTTCTCTATATACCAACATATAAGTGTCCCTACAACTGCGTTAGGATGACATCATTGACAGCGTATTTATCTTCAAGGTCATGAGTCTTCATGACTGCGTATTAGCGTCCCTCATACCAGCGTATACAGCGTATAAGATCTCCACCATTTGCTTCGGATATGTATCATCATGAT
Source organism: Pinus taeda (assembly GCA_000404065.3). Lineage (NCBI taxonomy): Eukaryota > Viridiplantae > Streptophyta > Pinopsida > Pinales > Pinaceae > Pinus > Pinus taeda. The sequence continues at coordinate 114,901 of APFE030203484.1, forward strand.
CTGTACACAAGAGTTTCTATAACTGCGTATTAGTGTCATCATGTACAGCATATATGAGACTCATTGATCTACGTATTAGTGTCAACAAGTACAGCGTGAACATTGACTGCGTGAATATCTCCGATGACAGCGTGAACATGGACTGTGTGAATATCTCCCATGACTGCGTGAAACCAGCGTATAACATACAGAGCGTATCCACTATGAGCAGCGTATATTATTCACTATGAGCAGCGTATATGTACAGCATATAAGGTCTCCATGATCTGTGTATAAGAATCTTTATGACCTGCGGCTAGGGCAAGTTTGTACTGCGGCTAGGGCATCATACACTTAGCCCAGCTTACTCTTTTGTGTCTCTCCTTCACCAAAAACCCAAGACGTGGAGAGGAGATCACATAAAGAGTGTGTACAAATGACTTCAAGTCCTCTTCTATTTATACTAAAACGTAGATGATGAATAGGCATGTCTATTGGGCTTCTTCTGAGCCTACTCAAGTTGTTGGTCGGCTTGATAATAATTCCATAATCAAAATAAATTCATCTCTCCATAAATACTTATCAGAATCGGATGATCTTTAGATCAATCCTACACCTCTCGACGAGAGGGATCCAATTAAAATATCAGCTGCCATAAATAGGCTGACCCACATGGAGTTTGTCCCTAGTTGCCAATTTTAACAAAAATTAACGGTGTCCCTTGTGTGTTTGTCTATTATTTCAGTTGCTGATATGTATATGAGTTGAGGCTACATTTGTGTTTATTTTCAGTGTTTATATGAATAAATAACTTGCTAAGGAATAAACAAGTAGGTGAAATAAACCAGATAATGTAGCAGGAATTTCTGATGTGTCAGACTTAGAAATTTCAGCATTCTTCCCCAGTGCTCTATGAGGAGTCCTGTTATGAATATACACTATCGTGTTACATGCTTCTTCCCACATAGATTTGGGTAGATCCTTATCATATAACATAGCCTTTGGAGCTCCAACAATGGTTATGTTTTTCCGCTCCGCTACACCATTCTACTCTAGATTATATAGAGTTGTCCATTCTCTCTTGATGCCTTCCTTCGCACAATCTGTGAAGTTTTTATCAATATATTCTCCACCATTATCTTCACGAAGCAACTTGATCTTCTTCCCTGTCGTATTCTCCACGAGAGCTTTAAACTCTTTGAAACGATCGAAGACCTCATCCTTGGTCTTCAAGAAGTAGATCCAGGTTTTCCTGGAATGATCATCAATAAAAGTGACGAAATATTTGACACCATTGAGAGCTCTAGTGGACATCGGGCCGCAAATATATGAGTGTATAAATCCTAACATGCCATCAGCTCTACTGTCACTTCTTGGAAATGCCACCTTAACATACTTCCCAAGTACACATCTTCTGCACACGTCATCATGCTCAGTGCCAAGTTCTGGAACTCCTATTACCGTTTCTTTGAGCATCCTGAGTGCTCTAAATGTCCCAGTCTCTTGTGCCATAACTCATTCAGCCCCTTCCCACTGAAACTATCATTACCTATCAGTGCCATTGGAGAATTGATTTTTAACTGGTACAATATGTTACTTCGAATTCCAATCTGTCTTACCTTTTTCCATTTCGGGTGTTTGACATACACTTTCTTCCCTACGAAGTGAATATCATACCCCTTATCCTGTAACTGGGATACTAAAATCAGGTTCATACCCAATCCTGGCAAATGCAATACATCTATAGCATTGGTGCTTGCTCCTGTCTCCCCTTGAAAATCTATGGTACCTCTCCCTACTGGAGTACATTTCGTTTTGTTTCCCATAGTAATCTAGAAGTCCATCTGTTCCTCTTTCTAGCTAGATAAATATTCTCTAACAGCTGTCATGTGAGTTGATGCTCCACTGTTTATATACCAAACTACCAATTAAGGTGATCCTGCTAAGCAAGCAAATTCGTCTTCCAATCTAGAAGACAAATATAAAGTCTCTTGAATGTTACTTTTGTCTATGGCTATGCTTGAAAAATTAAGTGTCCACTCGACGTGGATTATGCTTCTGCAAACTGCAGCAGAACCCTCTGCGTCCTACCAGAAATCTGCTCAGCGAAAATCTGAGTTGCAACTATTCCCTCTAACTGTTGGAATCACTAACTTGGGTAACTCTATTTTCCTACCTCCCTACAACTGAAAATCGAACTACTACCCTAGCAACTCGGCCTGTGGGTCAATGCACTGCTCTGCTTCTGAAAAATTTCGTCCCACTGCTCCCTCTAGCAGCAAAATTTTTCTGTCCACTACTGAGCTTCCCGGCTGATCACTTATGCTTTGATACCATGTGAAATTTTACATCTATTGCAGCTACTGAAAATTATTCTTCTAACTCAAAAATTAATTATGCAGCTTATTTGCTACCGCAAATAACGAATAAAACACAACAGCAATTTTCACCACAAAAATAGTACGAAAAATAAAACATTGGAAACTAAGAAATTCTAGCACACACACAATAATTTCGACATAGTTATTTTTGGACAATTGTCCCCAGAAAAAACCCAACTTGGGAAAACTAGTGTAGCAGATAAGGGTTTTATTATTAATATTCAAAAGCAATTATGAGTACAATAATTTAGATGCCCAGTTGCCAACCTAATCTGAGGAAAATACTAGCAAAAATATCGTGAGAATTTTATCTCACCCCACAACTATTTTCGTCCCCCGAAATAGCTTCCCCAGCGTCTGTGCTGAGCTCCCTACGTCACCCTCTGCGCAGAGCGTACGCTGGCCCTCTGGAGATTTCGGCCTTCCTTTCTTCGACTCTTCCGGGAACCAGAAATCTTCCTCTCAGAGTGCTACTGCTCTCCTCTTCCACCTGCTACTCACCCTCTGGATCTATCTTCTCTGTTTAGTTGTTGTTACTGAGAAGATCGAACTCCCTGGGCCACTAAGTATCTGCACTGGATGATCTCCATCACCACATTGACTTCTTTTTATAATCCAATGTTGGAGCACCAACTGCCAAGATCAAAACTTAATCAATGGCTAGGATCGTTTCTGGATCGATCTATGTGAGTTTCTAGATGATTCACTCCTTATCTCAATTAATATTGATTAATTAATCATATTCCTAAGTTTAGACTTAGGAAATATTTAAAAAATTGGTTCATAATCTAATTGAGACACTTCTAGACGGAATTTCCGGAAACAATTTCTGGGTTTTGGATATCTCACGTATTCTTGCCTCTCCACCAAATTTCGTGGCCAGAACACATCTGATGCTACAAAAACTAACACCCATTCCTATTAGAAGGTCTACAAAACAATAACCAAGAAAAGGATGGAAGCATTTTGTAAGATGTTAATCATTTTAGTATTTGAACAAAGCAATTACTAGAAGTAACAAGTCTCTCATAAAATAATTATAATGCTTTCAAATTTATTGTTAACGTTTTCAGTAAAATTTAGAAAATGAAAATACAGAGGCAATCTTATGAAATAAAACCATCAAACTAATGCTTGCCATGTCCAAAAAAAATCATTCGGTACATTAACAAAAGAAATAAGAAAAAGTCGAGCAAAACATACCTGCAGAAGCATGTGTAAGAAGTAAATAAAATCTGTCAAACTTCTCAAGATAGTAACAACCATCGCCAGCGTGATGTTGAATGTTATGCAGCAATAGTTCTGATATTTGAAATAACAAGACAAAGATTAATAGATATGATAGAAGTTGTGTTTCCAAACATTGTTAATTACAATCCCCAAAATCATCTATAGAACCCTAAATTATCCCCTTCTTGTTCATATCCGGAATCCCTGAAATGTTAAATAGTCCCAAAAACTTCCTAATTAATAACAATCATGCCAGTATTTTCTCAAAGAGTTTGATTTTTAGAAATCCAGTCACAATTGAAACAAAAATGGGTGCAGTGTCAGACTATTTAAATGCAGAACATACAAGGATTGGTTCCCAGGTTCCCAAGGTTTCAGCATAAAAGATCCAACCAGTTATGGCTGTGCCCATATCGGGATAAAGGGCAGGAACAAACTATATTCACATTATGAACAGTTTCAGAGATACATCCATGCATGAAATTAAAGGTGAATATCTAGACTGTTGAGAAACTTTTGGTCTAAAAGTTGCAATCAATTCCCAATAGTCAAACCCTCTCTGAAATAAATCTAAATATGTAGAGCAACACTTGAGACACGCACTATTAGATCTAGTTGAAAGCAATGAGCCATAAGAAAAAGAAACATCGTCCACATACAAGGATAGCATTTTCTCAAGGGGACTACCTGTAACTTATTCAACAAAGATTACTTCAGTTAAGGAATCTTTTTGCTTGATTGAAATTTTGTGTTACATTCTCATGCGAGGAGACACTAGGTTTTTATTACAGGCCAAGCAATAAGGCCAAATTTGATTTTAAACAGGAATAAACCAACAGACCAAGTCAAATTCATATGTTATATATAATTCATCCATAGGATTCTGGGAGATTAGACCCATTGATATAGGGTTGGCTGGAATCCCTAGAGGTTCGCAAATTCAGTTGGTCTGCTAGTGGATGTCTGGTGATAGTACTTTGGTCTATAATAGACAAATTGTGTCATTTCTTATTCAACAAAGGGCCCCAAATGGTCCAAAACCAACTCACCCCCTCGCGAATTTTGCATGGACAGAAATTTGATATGATTTCCAGATGGACTAAAGAAACAAAACAGCTCAGTTGAGATGGAATCTGAATTTTGAATGCAGAATAAAGAAACGCCCAATACCTGGATGTGATGGGAGGAAAAAATGCAAGGGAGACAGCATACAGGAGAGAACACATACGGACATGTGCATCAGGGAGAAAAGGTGTATAAATGCAAGCCATACAGTCACTAGGTAGCAACAAGGCCATACATATAGAGAGAGGAAGGACATATGGGTTATTGAAGAGAAAAAATATTTCACTAGGGATTTCAAGGAGCCCAAGGGGACCTGGTACTTAACAAACATACAACACAGGAAGCCACTCAAAATTAGAAATGTTTACCTCTGTCGAAGCATATTGCAGGATCATTCTCCCCCAAGGTATATCACCTTAAATTGCCCTGATAATGATGGATCTGTGTGTCATGGTCAATTGTTGAATGCCAATTCGACAGGGGCTTGGGCTTGTTACCCCTTGTATTTCCCTGAGTGGTGTTGCCCCTCATGTACACCAGTAACAATTATACTTTCAAGGATAACTGGAATGTTCCTTACATATTTTTATGAAGGCTTGTTCATGGCATTGCTGGATTGAAGAGAATGTGGCTTTTGAGAAGAAGTGCCCAAGTGTTTTCCTAGAATGGTTATAGATGAGAACACATGTGCTAAGAAAAAAGGGAAGACAATATTAAAGGGGTCAGAGGTAGAGGCATGTAGCACAACAGTGTATATTCAGAATAGGGTCCTTCACAAGGTGTTGGGAAAGATAACACCCGAGGAGGCATTTACAGGAAAGATGCTAGAAGTCTGACACTTCAGGATGTTTGGCAGTATCAAATGTTGTCACGTTCCAGATGAGAAGTGCAACTAGCTAGATTCAATTGTAGAGAAGGGTTATTTCATTGGTTATAGCAAAACTTCCAAGGCATACAAGATCTACATTCCAAGTAGCAGTAAGATCATTGTGAGATGAGATGTAAAGTTCCAAGAGGAGAAAGCCTTCAAGAGATCTCGTGAGTTACCAGCAGTTGATCAGATTCAGCCAGCAAAAGCTGCAAGGGTTGAACGAGAATCTCAGGCTCAAAGCAGTAGTACAAGTAAAATGAATAGTACAGGCACAAGTACAGGTGCACAAGAGAGTTCACAGCATGTGGAGCAGCAGCAGGATGAGGAGCTTGAAGCTCCACCCATCACTACTGGAAGAAGGAATCGGGAGGTGCTTCAGCCACTGAGAGATGCGCAGTAGTTTGTCAGAGCTCCTAGATCAAGCACCAGGGACAGGAGATCATCAGAGAGATATTCAAGGTATAAGGAATTTATGAGTGAGTTCGTTGATAGTGGGCCTTCCAGCTATGATGAGGCTACACATCACTAGGTGTGGCAAGATGCGATGGTGGAGTACAACTCTATCATGCAGAACGACGTTTGGGAGGTGGTGCCTAGACCATTGGACAATGCAGTGGTTGGTTCCCCTACGTCTATAATATCAAGCACATTGCGGCAAGGTATGTGGCCAAGGGATTCTCTTAGAAAGAGGAAATAGATTATGAGGAGATGTTTGCTCCAATGGCCAAGTATACTTTCGTTAGGGCCATGATCCCACTTGCGGCACATATGGGATGACAAATCCATCAGATGGATGTCAAGACGACATTCCTCAATGGATTTATAGAGGAGGAGCACATCGAAAATCTAGAGGGTTTTGAGATACATGGGAGGGAGAGCCATGTATGCACATTGAAGCGAGCACTATACAGACTCAAGCAAGCTCCCAGAGCATGGTATGGTTAGAGCGACAGCTACTTGCAGGAAATGGGCTTAGTGAAGACTGAGACAAATTCGAACCTCTACTATCTTACGGTTGGAGGTGAGCCACTCATTCTCATGTTATATATGGATGATCTACTTTTGACTGGGTCACTAGGGCTCATAGTGGATTGCAAGAGGGATTTAGCAGCAGAGTTTGAGATGAAGGATTTGGGGTTGATGCACTATTTTCTAGGACTCGAGGTGTGGTAGACAGATGGGGAGATTTTTCTGGGTCAAGGGAGGTATGCTATGGAGATCTTCAGGAAATTCAAGATGTTGAACAGTAAACCGATGTCTACACCTATGATAACCGACTGGAAGAAGATTTATGCATCTAAGTAGAAGGCAAAGGACCCCGGCTTGTACATACAACTTATTGACTTTCTCATTTATCTAGATAATATAAGGTCAAACATTTTCTTTGCGGTCAACACTCTTACTCAGTTCGTGGTGGAACCAAAGAGAGTGCACTAGACAGTAGCAAAGCATGTGATGCGATATCTACAAGGTACAGTTGAGTATGGATTGAGATATACTCAAGGTGATGGTGTCAGGTTGATGGGATATACTAATGCAGATTGGTCAGGTAATGCAATAGACAAGAAAATCACTTCAGGGTGTTGCTTCAACATGGGATCAGGGGTGGTCTCTTGGTACAACAAGAAGCAAAAGTTAGTTGCATTAAGTTCTATAGAGGCAGAATCATAGTTTTAAAACTCTGACTCCGACTCCGACTCGGCCGAGCAATGACTCTGACTCCGACTCCGAAACGGTAATGACTCGGCCGGCTCGTTTTCAATGACTTGGTCGTTGTAAAAAATACATTAAATATTTAGTTTTTTTATAAAAAAACATAATTTTGAAGATTTTAAACATAATTTTAAAGATTTTCATTCATGTTTCCAAACACACAGCATTATAATATAGATGGAAGACAACATATGATCAAAGTAGGCTCATGAACCAATCCATTATATCAAAATGGTACCCAATGGCAATACATAGTCAACTGTCATACATGATCAAAGACTCAAAACAAAAAACACATAACCAAGGAGGCTAGAAATTGCCTCTACAACAAAAGTAAACTGTGACGGTGACCAGACTTCATACTCAATCCTACGCTGCTAAAATATATGTTGGTTTGAGTCCTTCCCTTAATATAGTTTACAAGGATTTCCAACTAAAATCCCAGTGTAATTCCAGAAGTGCCCCCTGGTTATTTTCCAATTCACTTAATGAGTCCTAATACATAGATGAAATGATAAAAAAAACTCAGATTAAAAAATGTTTACACTAATCTTTACATAGAAAATTAGTAACACAGTATATAAAAGTACACCTTCATACCCATAAGAGACAGTCATATTTTTACATAAATAAAATGATGAAAAACTCAGATGAAAAAATATATAAACTAATAATTGGATAGAAACTTAATAACAGTCTTCAGGTAGTGTATAAAAGCACACCTTCACATTCTAGGAGAACAAGTGTGGGGTGTTGAAATTAAACATTTGTGTACGAGGCAAACTGTGAAAACATAGAAATTAAATATTGTTTTTTACATAGATACACATAGAAGATACAAATTAAAACTAATCACACTATGATGTGTTATAAAGTGTCAAAATCTGCTCAAAAATTGACTACATGCATATCAATAAATAAACATAATAATATAATAATACAAAATTACTACGGTATATCAAATTGTACCAACCATGCCAGAGTACAGCACTTTTCTTTTGATTTTAAACTATCTCCAGCATACTGGTATAAATTATGAAACATTTGTGGGTGAGTGCAAAATATATCTTTCCTTCATGCCAACCCTTAAAGGCATGCCCAATTTCATGCTCAATCCTAAGCTACTAAAATATATGTAGGTTTTAGTCCTTCCCTTAATATTATTTAAAAGGATTTCCAACTGAAATTGCAGAGAGTAATTCCAGACGTGCCTCCCAGTCATTTTCCATTTCACTTAACGAATCCTAATACAAAGTAATAATTTCAACTACAGATTATCAGCACTTGGATCAATTTCCCGCAGCTCCTCCCAATCATTTTGTTCACAAATTGTTTTGTATGGGAATAACAAAGTGCAATTCGATAATTCAACTCTTCAAGCCAAATAACTTGACTGCAACTGTGACTCGGCCGTTTCATAACGGAAACGGTCCGTTTCGGCCGAGTCATTGAATGACTCGCCCGAGTCATGGCTGACTCGGCCGTCCGAACCGAATCAAGCACCATTTCATTGGGGAGGCCTCCGACCCGAATCAACTCGGCCGAGTCAATGTTGACTCGGCCGTTTTTTAAAACAGTGGGCAGAATACATGGCACCAAGCATGGCTACATGTGAGGCCATATGGCTTCGGAAGATGTCATGTCCCCTCCCAAAGGAATTTGTAACAGGCTTTGTCTCTACACAATTTTGTACAATTTTGCTAAGGAAAAGGATCCAAGCAGTTTTGACTTAGGGACTTAGGAGAAATACAGCCAGATTATTTTGCTAGTGGAAGGTGGGGGCCACCCATGTGGGAAAGCGTACTAGGCAATTCAAATTGCCTTAAAGGGAATTCGTATAGTTGTTGGAGGGGCCCACATGAGGCAGGGGGAGGCCCACAAAGTCACAAGGAAGAAGAGCTCCTCACTTGGGATTCATTCACTCTTGCATATCGAAAATCACTTCACTGTTTGCTCGAGCTACTTAGCCAAGTCAACTGGTTGTTCAGCCACGAATCTCTCAAGCAGGGGATTCAACCTTACTTTCAAGGGACTACAAGTCCCACCCTAGGAAGGCAATTTATAGCATCTTGAGGAGCACAAGGGAGTATTTACAACCAGTCCATTTAGCCATCATCTAGAAGTGCGTATTTCTGGGCCAGCAAATAGAGAACACACAATTGAGGAGAGAGCTTCATTGGGCCAGCCATTAGCTGGAGAAACCAGGGGATTCGAATGACACCATTAGGTCAAAACTCAGGAGGAGTTTTGGAGCAAGAGAGTGCAGCAAACAGACAGTTTGAATTCCAGTCTTGAAGGACAGCGCGGAGGGCCAATCTAGGCAACACGTGGGTCTTGAGGGGAAGAGCCACAACACCGAAATCACAGTTGGGAAGGAAGGAAATTCATAGAAGGGCTCATCCCAATGATTTGGGGTAGTTTTTGGGAGTTTTCCCAGCTTCACCCAGGTAGGCCAAGTTTACCAGTTGCATCAAAGGTTGGGCTCCTTGGGGGTCGAATTTTAGAAGTCTGAACTAGGCTAACCCCTTTTTGGGTTTTGGTGGGTTTCAGCTGAGGATAAGGGAGCTGAAATCTTATAATTTTCAGAGCACGGGAAGCAGTGATTCTAGCCTTTAGATTCCAGCAGACAACGCAGTTTCTGGGTAGCACAGATCAGTTTTGGTTGCAACAGTTGGGCAACCTTCAGATCAGCATTTGCTCACCTGGGTTTTTGTCACGCTTGTCCTTAGAGACAAGCCTAGGTGCACCATTTTATTTATCATTGTATTTTCCCTTGAAGATTTAATAAAATGGCTCATCAGTCCTCTATTTCCAGCGTTTTCGTGGGTGCTTGATGTGTATTTCGTTTTTCTGATTGTTGGACTGATTGATTGCTTTGTTTATCACTTCATTTCCTATTTAGGAACATTACAGTGGTATCAGAGCCCAAGTCTTGGCTCAATTGTGGGGAGTTTCTCCTATGAAAGAAGGGCACTAGCAGAAGATTACAAACATGAGGCAGAGGTACCGGAGCGGAGAAAGAGCACTGGAAATCACTCCAGACATGGAGGATAGGAGGAAGGCAATTGTAGCAAAGGAAGATATGGTAGAACCCAGGAGCAGGGAGGAGATGGTTTTTCCCCTCATGGTTGTCATGGAGGAAAACCATTTAGTGGTTCATATACCTGTGTGAGGGGGCATCTTTGTGGGGTGATGGACAATGATGATAAAAAGGGTGTTGTGGGGATACAAGTTTATCCAAACATTTCAGCTGAACAAAGAAGAAAATATACCCAAATAGAGGAGGTTGCACAACAAAAAAGAAAGAAACAAAAAACTCTGTCTGAATCAAGTGCAACCTCTAGATTTGGTAGCTCATCTCCTCATGGTACTTCTACAAGCTTTGGAGATAAAAGAACAACAACGAATTTCCTAAATGTCGCTGGGAAGGATGATGTAGATGGAAAGATAGTCCAATTCCTCATGCTTGCGGTGTACCATTCTATGTGCTTCGCTCTCCCTATTGGCATGAAATGATAAAGCCCATCAAAGAAGCCCCAAAAGGATACAAGGCCTCCAACTATGAGAAAGCTAGAACAATGCTATTAAAAAGAGAAAAAGAAAACGTTCAAAGAGCTTTGACACGTTTTACAAATGAGTGGGTGGATTGTGGGGTATCCATTGTATCAGATGGGTGCACAAATATTACAAACCAACATCTGATAAATGTTATTAGTGTTTCTGCAAGTGGTGCAGTATTTATTACATGTCATGACTCCTCCTCCATCAGTGCAAGTTCCCAAAACACTGCAAATCTCCTATTGCAATCAATCAAAGATGTTGGTCTGAATAATGTGGTTCAAGTGATCACAGATAATGCAGCAAATTGTAAGGCAACTGGAAAAGTTATTGAACATACTCATCCACAAATCTTTTGGTCTAGGTGCTTGGTGCACACATTGAACCTTTTGATGCATGATATTGTGAAGCATAAATAATGTGGGTGGATTAATGAGCTTTACAGGAGAGGGAAGCAACTCATTAAACTTATCATAGGGCATACAAGGGTAAACCAATTCTATGGCACTTACTCCAAGTTGCATTTGCTTAAACCTGCAAAAAAAAGATTTGCAAGTTATTACCTCACCTTTAGGCGGCTAGTGAAGGTGAGACAAGCTTTAACTAATATGGTGTGTGAAAATTCCTCAATAGGAACCCCTACTATAGCAACTGATGATATTACTCCTATTTGTTAAATTCCTTTAAAAAAATTACTTACAGTTTCCTACGGCAAATATCGTAATACATATACCGCAACCTTCACTTAATTAAATACTATGCAGAACAAGAGACTGAGCAAGAAGGAAAATACAACACAATAGACAGTTATTTTTGGACAGATGTCCCCAGAAAACCCCTATGTGGGAAAACCGATACAGCAGCATTGAGGTTTTATTATTATTAAGTAGTAGAAAATTTTGAATACATCTCTTAATATCTCCTAGGTTATTCAATTATAGAGAGAGAAACACTGGCAAAAAGATTTGTGAGATTACCTCACACAATCACTGAGAAAATCCTGGTTGATCTAGACACTGAATGAAGTGCCTTTGGTAGGCCCTACGCTGCTCTACGCAGTCCTCACGTAGTCTCTGCATCAACCTCTCTAGGCTTTGCGTCACCCATTCTGCTGAACAATTTGTTGCCCAGAGTCTCTGCTCTCAGCCTCTCTGTCTCACACCCCGGCTCCCGGCTTCTGAAACTAACTCTCCTTAGCAAAATCTCGAACTCTCTCATACCCTCTGCACTACCTCTGCGTGACCCTGCATCAGCCTCTGCGTCTGGGCTACTGGATTACTCTCTGCCTCTCTCTGCTGATGATTCTCTCGTTGAGAAAATATCTCTCCAGATGCTATCCCTACCCCTCAACTGCAATAAATCTCCTCAATCGTAATTTCCTCCTGAGAACTTCTCACTTCATAAATTTCGATCTCTTGATCTCTCGGTGTCTTTTTCCAAATGACCCTCAAGCCCCTTCTTATATCTTTCTGTTGGACAACCAATGACCTAGATTAATTCCTAAGCAAAGGCTCAGATCTTTTTGGGTTGATCTCCGTCTTCTTCTAGAAATTACACCAATTAGATTAATACCCAATAATATTTTTAATTTCTTCAGTTTAGACTTAGGGTCCCATTAAAAAAATATTAATTATTTTAATAAAATTGTCTCTGGGTGGAATTTCCCAAACACTTTATGGGTTCCTTAGAATACATGTGCCCAAGTCTACTTGCAAAATTTGAGGCCTAGAGCACATCTGATGCTACCCCAAATCAACACTCCCTCTCAGTGAGGAATGTGCTCTAGCAATATACTGCTACTGCATACTGCTCGAACTTTGAAGCATCGTCCTCTGCGTTGTTGATGTCTGACATGATGTCCACCAACTACTGTGTTGTTGTTGCAAATGTACTGATGCTGACATTCCCACTGTCAAAACTGCATCCGTACTACAACTCCCTCTCAATTGTTACATTTGCGCTGCTGCTAGCACTGCCACTGCCAACTGCAATTGCACTCCAAACAGTTTCTTATAGCAACGGAAAAACATCCAAAATTACTGAACTAACTGTGTTCAGTATGATACCACGTGAATGTTGAAGCCTGACTACTGCTAGACTCTGCACTGACCCTTTGAATTCTTGGAATTTCTAAGTCTATCCGTCAGAAATCCTTCCTGTACTTTCTGATTTATTTCTTCCTACTTGTTCTGTTAATTAACAAGTTATTTACCAGGTAAATACTGAAAATAAATACAAGTATAGTCTCAACATATACAAATCATCAACTGAAGGAAAAAACAAGCACACAAGTAACACCGTTATTTTTGGACTAATGTCCCCGGAAAAACCTAATGCGGGAAAACGGTGCAGCTATCTGAGGGTTTCATTATTAAGCAGTTTCATAATACAATCTGGGTGCCAAAAATGGCTCACCCAACAGAGAATGCCCTTGGCAGTAGTACCTAACAATCGGAGATAGATATTAGCCCCAATCTACCCCACGAAATCTCTCAGCGTCAACCTCTAGGGTTTGCGTCAGCTTCTCTAGCCCAGCGTCAGCCTTTTTGGCCCAGCGTCAGCCTCTCGAGGCTCTGCGTCAACCTCTGGAGCCTCTACGTCACCCATGATGGCTCTCTCTGGCACTGCGTAGCTCCTGGATGCCTCTGCGTGGCCTCTGGCTACTTCTGCGTGGCCTCTATCTGGCTCTGTGTGAACCCTCTCTCGGCTTCTGCATTGATGCTCCCGGTACCTTCTTTGCTTCTGTATTCACTGCCCCTCAGCTGCAACTCTGATCACTCCTTCGATTTCCTCAGTAAGCCCTGCCCCAGAAAATCGAATTCTTGATCAACTGAGTGTGTCTTAATTTGCTTAAGCTTTTGACGAAAGGGTTTAGCATTTTCATCTTTCAAAGGGATAGTATGCACCATGACATCTTCCATATAACCTTTTAATTCATCATAAGAAAATGCTAAAACATCCCGATATTCACGGAGTAAATTGGTTAACTTTTTTCTTTCTTCAATGTTAGTACCCTTACCAATTTTAATGATCTTTGGATCTCTAGAAGTACCAATGTTTACCTCGATGTATTCGCCTGGATCCATTTTATTTTCCTCTTTCATCTTTGTGGCATCATGCCGATCAAAGTGTTGTTCTAAAGCAACCACATTCCTAGGAGTAGGATTTATGATATCTTCATAATCATCAGATCCATCCTCCTTAGAATCTATCCGAAAATTTTCAAACTCATCCAAATTATCAAGAAAACGAATCACCTATTTCTCGTCATCAAAAATTTGCCAATGCTCTGAGTTATCTGGAACAGAAGGTTTAAATATAACTTCTATTTTTATCTTATCCTTAATCAGCTCATCAGATTAGAGCAAAGTAGAAGCAGATACAGCAAGCTCATCTACTGAACTATTCTGCTCTCTTGGGATAGCCTCCAAGTCAAGGGCATCAAAGTACTCCATAGTATCCCATACAGCATTTCTATAGTTCTTCAACCGTTGATTTTTACATGCAAATTTATTTTTAATTTGCATGATATTTAAATCAGAATCCTCCTTGATGCTAAGCAACTTAACTTTTAAAGCCTTTGCCAACTCAAGACCCAACAACAAAGCTTCATATTCAGCAACATTATTGGTTGCTTCAAACTCCAACCGATAGGCAAATTTGAAAATATGCCCAAGGGGAGACTTTAATACTATTCCTGCACCTTTACCATGCCTAGACAACGCCCCATCAAAATACATGTACCAAACTTTATCCTTGAGACCCCCAATGTTTTTATCAACCTTATCATCGGGAAGAACTATGGAATTAGACAGGATAGCATAATTTCCAATGTCAGATTGTTCTTTACTTATTTCATTATGAGGTCTCCTAAGATCTTCAACATGGAATCTTCTTTCAGGCTCTCTATTAAGTCTCACAAAACCATCACCTCTAGGAGAAGGAATCATAGCATATGACCAATTCATTTGAATACTCCCTCCTAGATCAGAGGCCCATTTTCTAGATAAAAGCATAACCCAAGCATCAGGCACATCAACAACGACAATGTCCATAACAATCATAATGTTAGGGTAAATCGATAAATGAACCTGTAGATCCTTGATCAAACCATGAACTTCAATCTTCTTAGAATCCATGGCACATATATTGTAGTAAGGCCTAGAAACTCTTAAATTAAGTTGTTCCATGACCCTCTTGGTCATGACACAAGCTGAAGCACCAGAATCCAGCATACAATTATTCAATTTATATCCATTAACCATCAAAGTGATAAAAAAGGGCTGATGATCCTTATTATCCGAATCTAAACTTTGCAAATATATCGGAGCATCCTGATAATCAACTTCTGGAGCTCTCTGTTGAGAAACATTCACTTGAGGAGCTTCAATGGCTTTTAGTAACTTAGCCCTTTGGGAAGGAATCTTCGCACTCTCGGAGACGGGAACCCAGATTTTTGCATTATTAAACCAACTTCCCAAATCGACATCTAATCCAGAGTTTGAACTCGGGTTAAAAATTCGAGGGGGAATTTGATTCCCGCTTTGATCTTTATCCCTTCTTTGATAAGTCAAACCCTTATCCTTAGCAATTTCCATGATTTGCTCCAGAGAAGGTTTCTCACCATATAACCTAACCATCATATCATCTTCATTCTCAAAATTATTTATACTAAAAGCTGATGTGGAAGGCATAACATCTCGACTATTTTCCTTAACTTCCATCCAGTCTTTCATAGACAAAGAAAACTCTTTACCCACACAATTTATTTGATTACCTGCCCCAAACATTCCATTATCCAAAATCCTTCTAACTATGGGGCAAGTTGCCTCCTCATGAAGAGCATCGCAAACCCGACAATAAGGCGGAGCATCATCGACCAAATTAGTATGTTCAAGCGGATTAGGTGGTCTCTGCTCACTAGATTGACCTTCCTTCTGCCAATTATTATTTCGGTTATTATTATTATTTCTAGGCTAGGAATTTTGCGTTTGAGCTCTTTCCATTTGGACCAACCTATTTTGCAAAGTAGTTATTTCCTTAGCATGGTTAGAGGTTAATTTCGCTAGGTTAATCTCCATGCTTTCAATTTTTTGCAGTAATTTTTGAACAAGATCGTTATCAAGTTCTTGAACCTCTTTTCCTTAGGTTCTTTCAATTTCGTTGAAGCCCTATCAAAACCTAGGATTTCAAACTTCCCAGATGTTGCCTTATCTTTTTCAAGCTCTACTGCTAAATCTTGACAATCTCTATAATCAAGAAGTTTAGCACGTCTTAACTCATAAGAAGGCTCAGGGCTAAAGGCATCAATATAAAAGTCCCGAAGAGATTTATCAGTAGGTTTATAATCTTGAGGTAATTCCTTAATAATATCATTAAACCTCTTGTTAAATTCTTTTGCGGTCTCATTTTCTCTCTTTTCAATGATACTGATAGCTTTTACGAGATGTCTCCCTTCTCTCTTATCTCCATACTTTTCCTCAAAGGCATTAACAATGGATTGCAAAGAATCAAATTAATTTTGAGGCTTTTCTGTAAACCAGTCTAAAGCATCGCCCTCCAAGATAAGAACAAAAAGGGTCATTTTTACATCTTCATGATTAAAATCAGTAGCCCTTGCATACTTACCCAGCCATGAACTAAAAGATTTTAGATGAGAATTAGCGCTAATTGCATTATTGCCCTGAAAGATAGGCAACTTATCCATCCCATGCTTTGGAATATCATTGGGATAACCTTGAATGTTAGCAAAGTTACAAGGGGCGAATATGTCCATGATGTCGTGCTTGACCGAGCTAGTAAAAAGCAAATGGATATCAGAGAGGGCTTCTTGTCCGAGATTAACAAGAATGGTAGGAGAAGAGAGTTTGTGTAATTGTACTATGAGAGCCCTTTCAGGATCAAGAGCAGGATTAACCAAACTACTTGGATGTCTTCTAATATACACTCTTGCAGAAGATAAATGAAGTGGAGTCGCCACCCGGACAAAAAGTCTAACACGGAATAACCAGAAATCAAGGAGCCAAGGACAAGGAACTTATCCTGGTGAGAGGCGAAAGGGATGAGAGGAAAGAAATGAGATGAATGTCGAAGAAACCAAGGACAAAAAAACTCTATCCCCGGCAACGGTGCCAAAAAATGTTGTCGCACAGATTGTCTAAACACCGCGACAACGCTCAGATCGGGGGCTGTCACCCTGATCCCCAATCTCTCCGTTTAAGCTATCTCCCTACAGCAAGCTGAGGGGGGTAGACCCTATGGAGAAATGGGATGAAAGAGAACCAGCTGGGAATCAACCAGTTCAGGAGACATAGCGAGGCAATCAAATACTTGATTAAGGCTTAGCAAGACTTAAAATTTAATTGGATTTTAAATGGAAAATACCAGTGCCTTATGGATTTGATTATCAACTGCTGCTTAGAAAACAGAAATATGAAAACTCTTTAACAATCGCTTGAAAATATTTTGCGAAATATCTAACATATAACAAGCCTTAAATGATCCAAGCAATGACGATTAATTTTACTAGATGCACAATGTCTTAGCAATTAAATTTCAAGAGATACAAATACCTTAATCAACCATGAAATTTAAAAGTTAACCATTTCAGATCCTAGAAATTAAATGACTATACTTAAAATCCCAAATCTACGAAGTTTACCACTTTCAAATAGTTATCTTCAAATATAAAAATTTAAGCACATTTAACTATAAAAAATTGACAAATACCACAAAAATTTACCTTTAGATCTTACCTTAGCACAAAATACACCAAGAAGAAATTTTAGATTTGCCAACTTAATTATTCCTTAGGTGAATTTCTCGATATGTTAAGCAAGACTAAATGTGACCGAAATAAATCGAAAAAAGATTTAATAATTTTTTAAA